>CM074279.1:26000132-26147632 GCA_037194245.1 Opsariichthys bidens | reverse complement strand
AAGGTCTATTTCTTGAAAGAACATTGATTCAAAGTACCAAATGGGTGATAAAACTGATCTCGTCCTGGTAAACCTTGATTTTACAGTGTCTTTGTTTCACATTACTTACAATAATAATAATAATAACAACAACAACAACAGTGAACAGTAGGCATTTCAATTACTCTAAAACAAACCCTACTCCTGACCTTCTAGTATATTGGATAAATCTTGTAAATTAAGATTATTCAGTACTCACATGTATAATTTTACTGTAACCAAGACACCTAATGAACAATGTAACCCTCTTCCTCTCTCTGATGCATTGATGCAGGTGTCCTGCATCGGGCATGATTGGGAAGACATTCCAGATTTTCTCGGGGCAAAATATGGAGAATTGGCAAGGAGATTAGATCTCAGCTTCAACCAACTAAGGTAAGTTACTGTTTGTGTAACTCTTAACAGGCCATGATAATAGGAGGTCCATGATGACAGAGGACAGCGATGACATACATGGCACCTATTATGCGTACATACTGGATTCCTATATGGATCTGAGGAGGGTGAGACATCATGTTTCTTTTCTAGGTTTTGATACAGGATTATGGCCCACTTTATCCTCTACTTAAAGATGGAGAATAGAAATTATAGGTAGTTTCCACATCTGTTGTGTTTTTAAATTTTGCACTTCCGTTTTGACGTACTTCTGTTTTTTGGCCCTTTGAGATGCTGATACTGATAGCAGTCAATATGTGAAATGGTCTAAATGTATATTTATGAATGTGTATCATCTGTGGAAGGTGTATGGACCCTAAAATGTTCAGCCAAACATTATATTCGGTTCGAATGAAATAATACGACATCCTACCTGCTTGTCGGCGGATGTTTTTACGTACCCACCCTGTTTGCGCAGACATCACACGTCATTAGCGCGTTTCATTCTATGGAGAGTTTATACTGACAGACCTCAGTCAGCACCGCAAACAACAGAAGCCACCTTTAACGGTTCCTACCGAAACAAAACAACGAGCTTATGCTGCGTTCACGCCATAACTACTGTAATTGGCAACCCGTGACGTTCTAACTGGAGCTGTTCAGTCAGACGGGATCGTATGCTTTCAATGCTAGCAGGCTAACGTTAGCATTTCCCAGATCACTTACTGCACCTTTAAATATGTAATATTAGACTCCCTTTGTCTACAGAAAAAGGCTTGAATTGGTTGAGAAAGTCCTTGTGTGAAGGATTTTTCTACCATGTGAAACATTCTAAAACATTTTCATAAATGACAGGATCCCAACCGCATGCAGCATCTCTGACTTAATCTACCTGTCGCGCGTACAGTCACACTTTTGCATTAAGTGCAATTTAATACATGCATTATGTGCATTACACCGTCCTCCTTGTCATCGAGACATCAGAGAGCGGCAGGTACAGTAGCGGCGTGCCATGCTGTGGCCAGATAAAAAGCCTGATCAATAAATGTGACATGTTAATGCTGAGCAAATAGAATAAAAGATTCCTTTGACAGGATATGAAGAAGCACCTTGTGGCAGCTGGGGAGGGGGATGCCATTTCAGCAGCAGGACTAGCAAAGCTGATCTGACAACTAAAAGAGAGGAGATGATGGTTATAAGGTGCCTTTGTTTCAGACTTCTTTTCTTGACCTGTCAGGCCTTGAAGGACTCTGAATGGGCCTCTTTTTGTCATGTGAAAATTGTCGTCTTGAGGCAGTTATCTGTGCTGAAAATGTGGATTCTTCCATTTAATTGATTCGCTTTGCACTGGAGTCTGTCACATTAATAATTGCCAAATCCGGTGCTGCTTCAATGTGTCGCACATAAGTGTACGCTTATCGGTGCATTAATATTCCTAATGAGCATTTCTGACTGGCGACCCGGCTTTGGTTGAACACTGTAGAACCCAGAATTTTCTGTTTAGGTATAAAATTTTATGTCATTTTGCATCATGTACTGGATTTGGTCAACTGTCATGTGCATGAATTATGTAAAACGCTATACTAACAGATATCTGATCGTGAATGAAGTAATAAGTACATCCACTCCATCTATGGACTCATAAAGTTAGCGGTTCAGAGGTTTTTTGTGCTTAGTGTTTGTTCTTTTATGCAATGCTCCTTATTGCATCATCCGTAATGTTTCCTGATAGTTTCACCATGCACATAGTTGCGTTGCTACAGATTGAAATGCTGGGGTTTATTGCCTTTGTTGAACCATTATGCCATCATCAAATCATTTATAACTTTTTGTGTGTAAGATAATTACTTGAATAGTTGGGCACATCGATAGTCTATTAATAAGAATGCTTAGAACAATGTGATGTTCATTGTCTTTCCATTAAAACCCATTACCGATGCAGTGACATGCACACAGAAGAGTGAGGTTTCATCACTTATGTTTTGGACTTGCCCCAGTCTTGTTCAGTCAGAATCACACTGCCAATAAAGATGATATTTGGGAACAAGGCCTGTCAGCAAAAAGCCCCCCTCTCTGACATCTGTACGTACGTATCAAATGCAGAATGTTAAAGCAGGCTCTGAAATCATGATTTTTTTTTTTTTTTTTTTACCACTTCACAGAGCCTTTGAGCAGAACAGAAGGTTCTGTTACTGGAGCTGTTTTGGTCATATGCTTTGTTGGGGTTAGGGTTACATTCAGTGTGAAATTTAATTTATAAAGAGGCATGTGATCAAAATAAAGTGAGGATGTGGCCTACAGTCAGGATTTCACTGCCTCTTCTGCCATGTTCACACAAAGACCCCACAGTAAGAAGTTAATAGACAGACATCCTGCCCTCTAGCATGAGGACTTAAATATGTGAACATGACAAAGTGATGGAAAGGTTCTTTCATTGTCCTCAGGGCTGCCACAAGACAATTTAGGTCATCTAGAAATGAACATTCGGGATGGGTCTCTGTAGTTGACTAGTCGTCTAGATTGACTAGTTTTAGATTCTTTGGTTTTATTTCAGTTTTTTTTTTTCTTTTTGCAAGGTAAATCCTTTCATGAGAAGTCTTTTAAAGGGACACTTTGCCTAAAAATGAAAATTTCTTCATCGTTTACTCGCTTACATGTTCTTCTGTGGAAAACATATTTTGAGAATTGTCTCTGTTTTTCATTCAGTAAAATCAATTGGCTTATTGTTGTTTGGTTTCCAGCGTTCTTCAAAATATCTTTTTATGTTCCATAGAAGAATGTCATACAGGTTTAGAACCACATGAGGATGAATAATTGGCTGAATTTTCATTGGTGGGGTATCACAAATTCATCCCCTTTAAAGGGGTAGTTCACGCAAAAATGAAAATTCTGTCATTTATTACTCACCCTCATGTCGTTCTATGCTCATGAGACCTTCGTTCATCTTTGGAACACAAATTACGATATTTTTTGATGAAATCCGCTGGCTCAGTGAGGCCAGTAAGACAATTAACACCTTCAGATGCTCAGAAAGCTACTAAAAACACATTTAAAAACAGATCATGTGTGTACAGTGGTTCAAGCTTAATATTATAAAGCGACGAGAATACTTTTTGTGCACCAAAAAAACAAAATAACGACTTTTCATCAATATCTAGCGATGACCAAAACACTGCTTCGAAGCTTTACAAATCTTTTGTTTCGAATCAGTGGTTCGGTTCGCGTATCAAACTGCCAAAGTCATGTGAACTTTTGAAATTTCGAAACACTTATCACATAACGAAGTTTCGTTTACTGAAATCACGTGACTTTGGCGCTCTGAACCACAAGATTCATAAAGCTTCGAAGCAGTGTTTTGAAATAAGCCATCTCTAGATATTGTTGAAAAGTCATTCAATATTAAGTTTGAACCACTGTATTCACATGAACTGTTTTAAATATGTTTTTAGTAGCTTTCTGGGCAAGTGTTAATTATCTTATCTCACTGAGCCATCAGATTTGATTAAAAAATATCTTAATTTGTGTTGCGAAGATGAATGAAGGTCTTACGAGGGATGAACGACATGACGGTGAGTAAAAAATGTCATAATTTTCATTTTTGGGTGAACTAACCCTTTTAACACACTGCTGCAAAAGCCATTCGTGTGTAGATGGACATCTTTGGCCATTGCATTACCGTCAATGTTGCATTATACTGCTTGTCAAGTTAAAAAGATTTCAGATTTAAAAAGTATGACTCGAGACCTCTGCGTCCTGTTCCTTCCAAATTGTTTCCTTCCCGAAACAAGCCATTTATATATATATATATATATAGATGATGAAATAATTGTAATATTTGGGTGAAATAGACCTTTTTAGTCATTTAGGTGGCCTACTGGTAAATTTTAAAATGATGTCTTTTAGCACATCCCTAGCATCTACCAATTCTCAGACTGCCAAATTCAATGAAAATGTATCATAATACAGTATATATTGCTCTACATTAAGGATTACATAATGCTATTTTATGGTCTACCTGTGAAGAGCAATTAATAAAATCTAAAGTTTAGTCATGATTTATTTGAGACATTTTTTTGACAATTCTCAAATGTAAGTCAGATGTTCAGTAAGCAGACAAAGTCTTCACAGTGATGAACCTCAGCGCAGAACCATTGCGTGCACTCACAGGCTGTGTTACCTGATGTGAGAGGTGTCAGAGAGAATCTCTGCAAACACGCATGTAAAATCACATTCGCTTTATCAGACTTTTCGCTAGGTGCCTTTTGTGCGGTTTTAACGTTGAATGGGTGTGAAGGTGATATGTTACCTTTCTCAAGACTGGCCATGAAGTGATATTAGATCATAGACAGGAGGAGTAATCCCAGGTTGGGGATTGCTGTCAAAATGTCCCCTCCAGTGTCCTAGACATGCATGGCTTTGTGGAAAGTGGATGGTGAAAGCGAAGGGAATGTTATTGTCTTGTCTGGTCCTGTCCAGATGAGGGGTAAACATGATGGCCCTCAGTCATGCAGAGGCACAAAGCGGCCGTGAATTCCTCTCTCCGGTGTCACTTTCTGTCCAGGAGGTCCGACAGTCTGTCTGTCATCAGATTCAGTTTATTACGCCACCTTACATATGAGCCAACAGCCAAATCAAGGAGAATATATTTCAAAGGGAAACTGTTATAAGTTGTATAAACCTGGAATGTAACAGCCAAACATCCAACAGAATTTAAAATAATGCTCATAACTACACAGCGGGACTCAAGATATCTATAGACGGCTGTAGTTCTCATCCAATGCATAAGAGTTTTTCACACAAAAACCAGTGCTCACCTGTGTGTATGTCTTGAAGGCAAATCAAATATGCTAACTTGCATTTTCAAATGGAGCCACTTTAAATGTAGACAGCCTGTCACATTGAGATGCAAGTAGTCTGATGAAAACGGAACAAAGAAGACAAAGTACGGTGGCTGGGTACACCGAGAAATGAAATATAACCTTGTATGGACTGTCAGCAATGTCGTTTTATATTCATATCTAAAGCACATTATAGTATTACACTCCAGCTCATGCTTCACTCATCTGTCTCTCTTCATTCGTCACGGGCGAGACTTTGTCTTTCAAGCCCCCGCGCGCCAACACCAGAAGGCTCCTGTTAATTGACAAATGAGAGCCTGCGACATGAAGTGCTCCCTCAACATCAGAGCAAGGTGGAGTCTCCTTTTTGATGGGGCTATTATTGGCATAAGCCAGTAAAACGCATCACTCTCCACCGAAATGAGAAGTGACAACGGTAGAAGGGCCTGTCATTGTCTTCCGGGTGTGTTCAATCTGCGGCTGTGCCAGTATGTAGATAAAATGTCAGTTAAGAGTACGAGGGAGAAACTGTCGAAATGAAGTCGTCAAATCACTTAAACCGCCGAGGGTATGGAAATTGATGCTTTGGTGGAAATGAGAATTTTCCATATCTGATCTATCAGGCTTATTTAGCACTAATATTTGGGAACAGCCTGGACTGTTTGGCTTGCGTTAGAAGAGGATGTTGCCTTCTTTTAGCCCTGTCTGGCTTGTTAGACAAGCGCAAGTGACAGAAATGGAATTTATGCATTTCCATTCAGGGCGTCGCTCTTATAAATCAACTATGAAGCAATAAAATCTCATTTAATTTCTCTGAGCAAATTTGTACCTCTGTGATTGCTTCAAGAGGGGATGAGCTGACAGGTAAAATTGTGAGAATACAGAGAAACCATTTTGGATGCATTATAGTTGACATGTTTGTTACTTGCTGCTTTGCTAATGGATAATTTAAATAAGTTTAGTCTGCGGTTGTTGTGCGTCTTTGTTCCTCCGTGAAAATATGACCCAGTTGTGCTAAAGGAAAATTTTTTGAGGTCAAAGCAAACATGACATTAAACGAAAGAAAGAATTTCTTCTTAACTAAAGGATGGATTGCGATTGACCGAAATCACTGTATTTGTTTTCAGCCTGACCTTTAAGCTGAATCATTCTTTCAGGAAATCTTTCGTTTATGCTTTGGTGTGCTTATCATTAAAGGGTTAGTTCAGCCAAAAATGAAAATTCTGTCATTAATTACTCACCCTCATGTCGTTCCACATCCGTAAGACCTTCGTTCATCTTTGGAACACAAATTTGTGATATCTGTTTCCTGACCCCTCCATAAACCATAGGCCACTTCCAGCTTCTACTTCAGAATGGCGACTGTAGTGAAGAAGAATGGCTGGGAAAATAAGAAATTATTGAATAAAGCTGTTATTTTTGTTTTGTTTTCACGCGCAAAAAGTATTTTCGTCGCTTATAAAAATTAAGTTTGAAACACTGTGGTCACATGGATATCTTTGCTGCCTTTCCGGGCCTTGAAAGTGGTAGTTAAATTGCTGTCTATGGAGGGGTCAGAAAGCTCGCGGATTTCTTTAAAAATATCTTAATTTGCGTTCTGAAGATGAATGACAGTCTTATGGGTTTGGAACGACATGAGGGTGAGTAATTAGTGACAGAATTTTCATTTTTGGGTGAACCAACCCTTTAAGTATATTTACATAGACTTTAAAAGTTAAATTTTAGTCGGACTATTAGCAGTAATTTAAGTATCGCGCCAGTCCATTTTTTTTTTTTGCGCTGACGTACAAACAGACCTAGATAATATGATTGTATTTGTCTAGAATATATATACGTTATTCAGAATACTGTAGGCCTCTGCGTTGTGCGTTTGCTCCAAAAGACATCCATGATACTGTGACCGATGGACTGTAGCTCAACTACACAAAACCCATTGTAACTCAGTTGTAACTCACTGGCATACCTCTATTATTGTAGTGTTATTTAGTTCCAGTTATTATTCATTTTCACTTTTTTTTTTTTCTTTTTTTTACAACAATAGGAAGGGATGTCCTCGTCTTGTCTTGGTATTTCCAGCCATTTCTAATGTAGTTGGCCTCAACTTGAGGAGCCACACGTCCTCCTCGCCTCTTTTGCGTGGCTGTTTTTCCTGCTCTATGTATAAACAGATCTGTACTCGATTGCCCCGGGAAGAATAAAATCCAGTTGATGTGCAATATCTCCGCGCCCGCCACAACAGGCACTGTCGTCTGTCCGGCCAACGAGAGGGGAACATCATCAAGTCCAACCAAATTCGTTTTGAAAAGTTCTTGCAGGCAAATCATGCTTTCTGTATTTTGGTAAGATGACAATCTTGTATCTGATAAAATACATTTTTCTTCCACACGTTACTGCCAAACCGCAGCAATGTGGTGTTCATTTAGAGGTCTGTCCTTCTGTCCCGTCTGGCTGGCAGAAGTTGAAGCGCAGGTATGAACTCACAGACTGACGCTAGTGTTTGGGCTTGAACCGCAGGCGTATGAATCAACTAAATAAGAAAAGCTTTCAAGATGCTTTCTGGTACATGTTGTTATAACAAGATGTCTCTAAATCTCATTTCAAATTCGACTTTCCATGAACATTCTGTGTTTGAGTGGTGGAAAGGTCTCCGCTTTGTCAACGATCACTAATCACCCTGTGTTTATCTCACAAACCACCTAGATTGTAAATGTCAGTTCTGACTGCTGACTTGTGTACTTTGGTTTTGAAATATCGCTCTCAAGACTGTTGCTCTGACATCTCAAATAAATGAATGGCTTCTTTGTTGTAGATGTTTATTCAAAAAAAAAAAAAAAAAAAATCAAGTTAAGTACAAAATGATTTTATGTGACTTTCCAATTTCATCTTTACATATCGGAAATGCCAATAAATATTCTGCAGCCTGATGCCAAAAGAATCTCTCTGTTCCACGAGTCTAGTCTCAGCCGTAGCATAAATCACAGTTTCGCCGTTACGGCGCAACAAAAGAGCCCTGATGGCAAAAGAATTATCTTTAAATCATTATCAACATTTCTATCAGCCAAATATCTTTTCAAACACGGTGTACGGCCCCTCCAGGCACATCTCAAACCGTTGGTCTTGAATTGAAGGGAACATCTTTATGTTCTCTTTTTGTTCAAATTAAATATATATTGGGCACGGGCGTCATTCGCTCTATAACTGCATCCCTGTTTTATTGTATACCCGAAGACGGATGGTGTGCCTGTGACATAGTGATTTACAGGCCCTCAGTTTTCTGTGGCAGGGCTTTAGAGAGGATAGCTGACATCCAGCCAGCACTTTGGAGGGGTAGAATAAAAGCTGACGTTTTATTGGCTTTAAGGAAGAGAGAATAGGAAGGCCGGTCACACAGGGGAGAATAATAGTTTCTGTACTTTATTTTTCTCAGGCCCTGCCAGCTGTCACAGAGCCCCCCAAAAAACGTACGGGAAATTTATAGGGTATTATTTAGAGACATGTCAGCGGTAATGACTACAGCTATGATTTCAATTATCACCCACTAAATGTAGCTTAATTCACTGTGTTGGTGAACTGTAATGAGTGAGTCTGACATCATTTTTCAAAAACTCGATACCGTGCTATTTTAATATTTTATGTTGACCGTCGGTTTAATTTTCCTCCCTCACGTTTGGCATCGAGGAAAGGTCTGTCCCTCATGGGCTGTTGTACTGTCAGCGTTATGTAGTTCAAAGTCTTCCCAGGGATATATTTTTCCATTGACAGAAATCCAATTAGTTTTAGTACACAGTCTGGCTGAATAAAAAAGCTCTTAAAATCTACAATATGTTTCCTTAGCGCTTTAGCAGAGCACAAACCCGGTGATGGATTTTTATAGCCTGACCTGATGGGGCCCTGCATGGCAGACATGCCTGACTCCCTTCCTCTGTTTTGACATGTTTAGAAACAAACGAGTTAGACATCATTCTCTCTTCGCTTTCGAAAGCGCTCCGTCAATATCGCCGCGCGTTTAGGTTCTCGTTCATGTTGATTGATTATCGTAAAACTTAATCCACAAATGGCTTTGACATCATGCTAATGAAGAAGGATGTTTAATTCATCGCTGACATGTTTAGAAAAACTGTGTTTTCGCCGTGCTGATGCATGGTTGACCTGTGACGGGAGCGCTGGAGTAAGAGCAACGACTGGCATCTTGGCTGCCGGTATAATGTGGGCTAACCTAGCTACAGGTCTAACGTTAAATCGGTGTTAGTCCGTGGTTCTCTGCCAGTTTATGTCCTTTATCACGCAAAGCCATCTCGCTGATTAATGAGGTAAGCAACTCGGAGGCATGGAACTTATTAGTGCTTTGAAGCAAAAAAGAGCCTGCTATACTTTAACTTCCCCCTGGACGTTTCCCAAAGGGAGAGAGAGCGGGGAAAAAAGAAGGTTAGCAGTTTGGAAATGGAACAAAGGATTCCCTCTCGGTACTATCCTCTCAGTGTGCTTGCTCCATGACACTTTGTCTCCCACAGTGTCTCCTAGCAAGCCTGTTCTGAAAAGCGAAGACAGATATGCTGGCTTTATCTTGCCAAGATTTGAAAAGAAGATTGTAGCGCCTTCTTATGTTTTGAAGTTTAGGGGCAGTTCCTCAAGCAGGCGCTGTGATAAATGTTAACGCTGTGTGAATTTGTCCAGCCACCATAAAACACACTATGAACCCTGTCATTAGGAATTTACTCTTCCAAGCGCTCATCGTTATTAGAAAATATTTGCCATAACAGTTTGCGGATAGATGCTGCCCAGAATAATAAGTCAGCCTCAGTGTTATGATTTCTGTTAAACAGTGGTGTGCCACCTGGAGAGTGATGAACTAGAGGGTGCTATCCAAATCGCTTGCTTTGCAAACGTGTACCATCCCGTTTTTTTTTTTTTTTTTTTTTTTTTTTTCTTGGCCGGCATACCTAAACCATACAGGGGTTTAAACAGCTGCTGCAGATTTTGAACACAGCTGCAACACATTTCCCCCACACATTTCAGAGTCACTTAGAGCTTTTTCACAGCTAAAGCACGTAACAACTATGTGTGTCCTTAAAAAATGGCAGCTTTGAGCTGCATAGTACATTTTAGGGAAAATAAAACGCATTTTAAGTAATTGGTGTATCACAAGGGTCTTTTTTTACAGTTTCAGTTTTGTGATCTAGCAATCAGTTAGGAGCTCACATTTTTTATAATCATATTTCTTAACCTCTGTTGGAATATTGTTTTGTTAATTATATTTATTACAATATTGGCAAATAATTAGATCTGAATTCTGAATGAATTTGACATTTTTTGCACGTTCTGTGTTCTATGGAATGTTTATCATTTTTAGTTCTTGACAACAGAAAGTTATTTATTTAGTACAGTACAGAACACTTGCATTTCATATTTAAATTGAGAAATTAATTATAATTAAATTGATTCTTATTACTGATGACATTTCTAACTTATCTTATTATGAATTTCATTTTTATACTGTTAGTTAATTGTATGTAATCCCACAATTTTTAAACTACTGTTAATATTGTTTCTTTGTAGTTGTATATCTAAAATTCAATCAATATACGATGACGTGATTAAGTTATCTTATGTTATGACATGCAAAACGTTGCCTCGTCGGAAGATTTAATGTCAATATATCACGTCTGTGGCACTTTTTCATAATTGAAATCAGCCAGCATCTGAGATGCCAAAGATTTTTCATATTCAAATGGCCAACAAATACAAAATGTATGCTACTGAATAGTACTGATCATGAACATGAATTTAATGAACTTTACTGGATTAACAATACAAATATACATTGTGGGATAGTTCACTAACTTTTACCTATATATCACATTGTGGTCATGTAAAAGAAAGAAGTCAAATCAATCACCTATGAGGCAAACAGTGTTTATATCTCAGGCAGGAGTCTGCTATTATCTGGATATTTGGTGATGTTTAAGGCATTTCCCCCCTCGGCTCTGAGACTGCTTTGGTCTTGAGTAAAGAATTGTCTTTTTGTGTCTGGGTCTGTTGGTCTTCAGAGTCTGCTTCAGAACTGAGAGAGTGTGAGGCTTCAAAATGCCTAACATAGGAGGAGAGGGAGGTGGTGGGATATCCTCATGAGCCTACTTTCTCAGACAGACAGCCTAGTCTGCCCCTACACCGGCAGTATGTGTCTGATCTGAGGAGAGTTTGCGTGTCTATAAGATAAAGGGGTTCAGGTGAAATCCCTTTACCGGACTTTGCTGCAAGAGCCCTCGCTGGCACTGAAGGCAAGGAAGAGATTTCGTAAGCCTGTGACATGGACCATCTATTCTTGTCAGCTCTTTGTTTAGAAAAAATATGCATATTCATGGTTTCACAACATAGTGAGCTGCCTACTACCCTACATAGTCATCTGCCTTGTAAGGCAGCATCCTAATCATCATCAAAAAACAAAAACAAACAAACAACAACAGTAATATACTCTCTGGTTTTGCTTGAGAGCCCAGATTTTACTTAGAAACCAAAACGGTGCCCAAACACATAAGCCAAAAGTGATCATACAGGATGTGCTCTAAAGACAAAAGTTTGAATTCCTGAAAAGAATGTTCTTTGAAATCACAGAAAATAACCATATATATATATATATAGTGAACATATACTATATATATATATATATATATATATATATATATATAAAATATTTTTTTTTCTTTCAGAATATTACGCATTACAACGGACATAACATTAGCTATGAATACATATTAGTTTCTGTGTGCACAAATACTATTTGATCAATAATGTAAAATGCAAAAATGTAACCTTTGACTGAATTTGAAATTCTGTAACTGAAATAAGGAGCTCAAGAATGATGGAGCACAAATGAATTCAACACACCTCTCCGTCTTGAGACTGACACATTAAAAATAACTATTTAAAATACACGGCACATTAAACACGAACTCCCATCAAGCCAATCACAATGAAAATTGCGTGCATGCTTATTATGATTATTATGGTAATCTTGAGGCAGCGCCTTTTGAGGTGTTTTTTTTTTTTAGTTGATACCTCCATACAATCAGATAAGCCTGTCATTTTCTTAAGAAAAACAAATCAGTTGTTCTTAATTTATTTGACAACATAAGAGTTTAAAAAAAAAATTGCACTTATGAATGTTTTCAAAGAAGGTTTTCATGAATTTGGCCCCTCCGTCATATTTTCTTTTACTTTGAGAGCTTCTTCTCTAGAATTTATTCAGTATGTAACACCCATCAAACAGAGGCCTAGGCCTAAGTTCTACCTCCTTGTGTTTGAACTGCACTGCTGTGCTCTCAGCCCTCGATAAGACCATGCTGAGGACATTAGGGCTTCAAAGCTTGTCACTCAGTGTACAGAATTTGGAGCTTTTAGCTGTTTGGGGTGCGATGTTGTGTTTCACTCCATGCCATGTCAGTGTGTTAGAAAGTTTAGTGTGTTAGTTATTGTTCTGTTGCTCTTGAATCATTTGTAGAATTTGATTCATTGTGCAATATGAAGAATAATAGAGTGGAGTTGCATCTTGATTTATTTCGAAGGCCATTACTGCCTAGAAATAAGTCATGCTGTGCATCACTAGGTCATTTTGCAAAGTTACGCACCATGACCGCACATCTTTGTCCAGCGTGCTGGAGATATAAATGCCGTTTTCTCTCTATAGAATTGTAGTCACAACCGGTTGGTGGTGTGTTGCAAATGTGGATCCTTCGACAGGCCAGGCAGGCAGTTTAAATTAATTATTAGCTTTATAGCAGCCCCTCAGGCCGTGCTGAGGCAGCTGAGCCCTAAAGGGGGCTAATCCGGCCCTGCTTTACAGAAAATCAATGCTGGCCTTTGGTGTTGGCATGCCATCCGGGTAGGGGGACACATGTCAGATAACTCCTGATTTTTTCATGAGGTGTGTTTTGAAGTTGTTAAACCAATGGGAGGTAGCTGGAGGTGCTAAAAATGAAAAGATTATCCGGAAGCTACAAAAGGACGGCCAGATTTCTTATTTGGGCGTGACAAGTATTAATGAAACACGCGGAATGAATAAAATAAAAATGAAATTTTGCTTGAACTATGGGTGACTGGAATTGGAATGGTATCGGATGACAGTATATTGAGTTTCTTTTATATTCCACTTCACTTTGCTCATAACTTCATTTCTCACAACTCAGAATATCTTATTTTATGTTTAGAATCTCTGTACTTCTGTTGCTAAATCATTTATTAAGTAGGAGAGGATCGTTTCTCTTCACTTAGAGGTTACTGTTGGATGACTTGTTAGTGCCATTTTGCAGTTGCTAAAGTAACTGTCTGAAATGATAATGCATTTCGTAATGTGCTGCATTGCATTACCACTTTCTCTGTGGAAGAGTGCTTTCACTGTTTCATCAGACTAAACTTCTGCTGGCATAATCTCTGGATCAAACGTACATGGAAAGACTATTACATCAAACATTTAGTCAGGAGTGATTTGCGATTCATGTGAAAGTCAAACTGGAGACCATGAAAGTGTCTTATATGTTAAGAGTTCCATTTTTAAAGGGATATTTCACCCGAAAAAATGAAAAATATGTTTCCTTTCTTGTGGGGAATGCAAAAGGAGTTATTTACAGCAGATGTCAAAGCTGTTTTTTTTTCTATGGATGCAGCGATATGAACATTTTGGCCGAAAACGATAACCGATAATTCTTTATATTTGAAAGCCAATAATTGATATATTGGCTGATAAATCTAAATCCAAATTTTTATATAATTTTTGAAAGCCTAATTACAAAGACAAAAGTTTCACCATTAAAAGCCATGTCCCAAGCACATGAAGAGCCTATATGACAGATTTGTGCTGCATATGTTGCACTTAACTCTTTTTTCTTTTTTGAAGTGACTCCAATCATATTTCAAGCAATTTAAAACCATCAAGGTGAACATGAACAGTGTGCATCTGAAGTGTCTCTGGTGATGGAAATAATCCATTATTTATCGGCTTTAATATATAAGCCAAATTTTCTTACTGGGCCGATAACATTAAAAAGGAACACATATCTCTCTCTCTCTCTCTCTCTCTCTCTCTCTCTATATATATATATATATATATATACCGATATGGTGGCTGATATATCGTGCATCCATACTCTTTTCCATACAATTAAAAATGATCACCTTTTTTAGTGACTTACATTCTGGTCTGTTTCTCAATCAGAGTCTATTATTTGGCTTTAGAAGACTTGGAATATAGTAGTTGAGTCATATGTACTTTTTTATGATGCTTTTTGTCCTCTGTGGAACAGTTTCATTGAATGCGACAGAGTAGCATGGACATTCTGCTTAATGTCTTCTCTTGTGTTCCACAGCAGGAAGGAAGTCATATAGTGTTTGTAACAACATGAGTATGAGTAAATGATACACCCAACCCTTTAAAAGACCAGAGTATAACAAGAGACCGTTACAACTGTATTCATATGCGTATCACTTTATTCAAGAGTGCTCTGGTCCAACTGTCCACTTCAGGTAGACAGATACTCAATCTGAGTTTTAAGCTTTGAGCCCCTACCCTCAGATCTGACTTGTGTTCACTGAGAGGTGTTATTTCTCATCCTGCCCTTCTCTCGCCATGCTGAAAGCTTTCTGGCTGAAGCTCCTGTGGAGGTGCTGTTATCCTTTGGACACATGCGGTGGATGTTTCTCCCAGCAGCTCAGCAAGAGGCCTCTCGTTATCTCAGGGGAAGCCCTCGAGCTCATCTGAGGGGGAGCATCCTCTCAAATCCCAAACAAGGGTTCACTACATCCCCTCCTCACCCCACCTCTCTTCACACTTACTACCCCCACTGACCTGGACATCTCCTGCATTTCTAATCCCTACACACACTGTTTGGTTTTCCTCAGTTTGTCTTTGCCCATCAGTAGCAAAAATGAACAGAGGGAAATTTGTGTTCCCTTCTCTTGAGGTGAGAGGTGATATGTTGAAAGTGAGGGTACAAGGCAGGTTGTGCACTATTCCGAATTGCCTTTTAGATTCCAATTCACTTCTTCACGTCAAAACATGGTTGTTTAAAAAGAAGTAGAATTGAAAAGGAATGATAATTTAAAGAAATTTAATGTTTTTATTCATAAGATTACTATTTTTATATAAATTGCCATTTAAGATGTTGTCCTGCAACATATGGGACATTTTCAGAAACATTAGATTATAATTATATAGTCAATATAGGAATGGTGCCTATAGTATATTTTTATTGTATTTATTTAGGTTAAAGATTAATTTTATTCATTAATTTTTTACTTTGGATTTATGGACCATGGTGAATTTATGGACACAAAACATGAAGCAGGCTTCTTTTTTGTTTTTATGTTGGATCAGTTTAATCCCTCTCCTGTGTTAATTGAAGTAATTTGAAGTACAGTTTGATAAATCCTGTTAATTATCATTTCAGTTCAGTTGATGTTAAATTCAAATTCACACTGATGAATTGAGAGGAAGCCAATTCAGAATTTATACAACACAGTGTTGATACAGAAATGTATTTATTCAAAAAAAAGAAAGAAAAAAGAAAACCTCTTTTTTGCATGTATTGGGTACTAACTAAGACTTCTTTATCCAAATGCTCATTAACATATTATAAAATTATATATATATATATATATATATATATATATATATACACACACATATATATATATATATATATATATATAAAATTTATATATATATATAATAATATAACATATATATATATATATATATATATATATATATATATATATATATATATATATATCTTCATTATGCCTTTCTGTCATTTGCTGTATCTTAATATAAATATTAAATATAAATATTATATTTTAACAAAGGAATGTGTTAAACAGCATGGTAGATTTTGATATAGTGTCTGTATTGGAAATATAATATTGGTTAATATGTATTTATATTATCAGCTATTTATATCAACTAATGAAATTTTGGAATCATGACAACGACAGTTAAAAGCAAAGATATATCTGAAACAATGAATTTTCTAACCTGTGGTGTCTTGAGCCATTTGCCCTCATTGATGGTCTTGGATCGATATATAAGTTACTCTGTTTATTAACATTAAGTACATCGAAATAATGTTCCTTTGTTTCAACATGATGACAAATATCATCGCCTGCCCTTGATCATACACATTATTATGTGCTAGTCCCTTTAGAGTGGAAAGCTGGAACTGATGCATTATCCTAGTGAATCCATCTTTCACCCAACACAATGAATAATGGAGAAATGTGACAAACGGCCAAAAAAGCGAAAGGGAAAGGCTCATGAATGGAATTAAGGGGAATGATGCAACAAGGCTTTCCATCAAGAGCACAGCGGCCCATAGATCATTTTATATTTAACTGAAACTAGAAGAGCTTGGGATATTAAACAGGACTTTGAGTTTGTTCAGCTGGGCCTCTTCCTCCACATTCAACTGTGGGCAAAAATATGCGCTCACCCCTTTTGTGCAGAAATATGCCAGAAGAGTGATGTCATAATTATTTTAATATGGTCCAAAGATGTGATGCTTAATGTTTAGTGACTGGAGTCCATTGAGTGAGTGTGAAGGGTGTCTCCAGGCCTCACTCGGCAACAGAAAGGACAACATTGTTCGCCAGGGACGAGGATAGACATAATAACATATTTCATGACTGCATGTGAAGTGCTCCCTCACAAAAGGAAATTTTCACCAGATTACAAGTAAGATGAACTGGGCATCTTTTGTGCAGCAGTGCAGTATTGATGAGTTGCCTGGAGCGACTGCTTTGCGCTGGGATGGAGAGTGAAAAGACGGAATGGGCCTCACTATTTATAGAATGCTTTTGGAAGAGGCGTAGCTCGTTGGCTTTTGGATTAATATCTTGTTTTCCGAAGCAGATGTGTGAGATTTAGATGTGTAATCAGATTATTTTAATGGCTGTACTTCATCTGCTCTTCATTTTAAAGTTGAAGTGGATAATTTCTGCACTGCTTGAGGCACCAGACAAAATTGCATGAATGATGGTGGTTGAAGTTTCAAACTCTCACCAAGTTGCAATTGTTGAAAATAACCTGAAAGAGAGAGTGAGAGAGAGAGAAAAAAAGCGAAATCGTAAAATGTACTTAGTGTTTCTTGTAAACGTACTCCAATAGTCTTGAAAAAAAAAACTTTTTTTACAGTGTACAGTGACGCTTATTTTTATCCTATTATCTATTAATTAAAAAAAAACCCATTTAAAATGCATGCGTACCTTAGTGAATACCTTAGTAAATTTAACTTACTATCCTAGTATCTTAACTTACCTTAGTTACTCACATTTTCAAGATATTACAAATATTCAAGATAGACTTGCTGCGATTGTCAGTGTTGACGGTGTTACCGTTGTTTAACCACAACACCACCAACATCATTTGCCCACAGCGGCACTGCCCCTCACTTCCTTTTTGATTTTATATAGTAATAAAAATCATTTAGTTCAGTTAGAAAACAGACACTGCAATTAAAAACTGAATGCATCTGCTCAATGCATCGTGAGCCGAATCACAGTCGCAGCACGGACCAGCAGCAGGAGTCCGATTTCATTTATTACGATAGTGAGGAGCTGACTGACAAGACGATGGCGGAACCTTTTTGGATTTAAACCCAGTGCTAATAGGGAACCTGCAGGTGAAAAAGAAGGAACTCACTGTCAATCCCTGTGATACCAGTATTACCGGTGTCAGACGTCGATTTTCCGGTGGGAAAATTTCCTCACCGTCACAACCCTAATTCAAGATATTACAAAGAGTATCTAAGACGACTTTTAAAAGGCTTATCCTTTTCTTTAGGCACCTTATATGTGTCATTTTACCCGTATAAATCATCAATAGTTTTGTACTTAAAAGTAAGTTTTAATATCTGTGTTAGTGCCTTTGTCCATTGCTCTGGATCTCTGCATTTTGAACCCCATCTCTGATTAAATGCTGTAAAGGAGAATTTTTCAGTGTATTTATAGTTTATTTGCCAGCTTGGCTACAGCGGTAGCATTTAAACATCCATTTACAAGCTTTTAACTGTCAAGATCCATTGAATTATGGATATTTACTTTGCTCACAGTTCTGCAAACCACCAAAATGACTTTTAATGGTGCAAGTGGTAATATTAATGTTTTCTTATGTGCACCATTATTAGCATATCAGTCCGGTGCCTGAAGAGTTGGCTATTGACTTTTGATGAGGAGCGCATATGTTAAAGGAGATCCAGTAGTTCATAACTCTCCGCTTTACTCGCTGTCATTTTTTTTTTTTTTTTTGTTAATGCAGCAGTAGATGAATCCAGGAGAGATTTTGCATCTCTGTAAATCTGACGCTATCGGCCTGTCACTGAAAGTGTTGACTTATAACACCTGGTGCATTTCTCAAAGGCTAAAGCGGCTTGTGCTGTTGACTGGGAAGTCATTTAAGAGGGAGAGGGAGACTTGTTCGAGATGTGCATTTTAATCCTGGTCTGTTTAATGTTTGCCCCTGACAGTCTGAGCCAGACATCATTTTAATGGCATGTACAGTGATAAAGCCAATAAAATGTCAAGATGATTGATAATATGAGCATTATACCAATATGACTTTCCTGTCCGCCTCTCTGCAGCTAGATGATGGTTTCCAAATTGAATTCGGTGTGTGTGTGTGTGTGTGTGTATGCGAAAAACAGACAGAGAGTTGTGTATGTATATGTGTGTGCTTATGTACTTGTGTATGAATATGAAGGTGTTTTTCTTTCGTAAGCCTGTACGTTTCTATTACGGAGCAATTGTAGCAGCGTTTCCGACTGCGTCCCTCGGCTCGGAACGAGCAGCGTCACTTTGACTTAGCGAATGTTTTCTTTGCACTGCCGCTGATAGTCTCAAATCTAATGGAAAGCTTTGCGTGTCACCGTATCAAATAAGTCGAGGCCCGGGTCCAAAAACTACACAGACATCCTTATAAATTAATGAACGCTCTCAATATTTGTCCAAACTGTTTACAGTGAAGCATGGAGAAGCGCCGGTTGGCTGCGTACCCCTGCGTGGCTCTGTCTTGGATGGCTGTCACGGCACTGTGTGTGATGTCATGAGATTGGTGTGGGAGGATTGGACGGTACAAGCATGGTAAATCACTCATCGGTCATAGATGGTGTTAAAGCGCACATTCATTGTGACATCTGAAGCGCTTCACCACAAGTTACGGCCAGCGTGTGTTTCATATCAAATAAGGCTTATTTACAGACAAATCTGAATGGGTTCGAGAGCCTGCAGAGAGCTGAAATATTTATTTCCCCCAACTTTTTGCACTTGTCCAAACATTGTGAGGCAGGTCCTGGCTGGGAGGACTAGGGGAGCCATCTTTCATCCTACGTCTGTGGCTATCTTTAACACTGAGCCTTGTTGGTTTCTCTTGAGAGCTTGTGTTGAAACTGTGCAGATACTCATGAAATCTTTCTGAGTGAACTAATCATGATTGGTATACAGTTTTGACGTTTGTTAAAATGTCATTTTATTCTTTTCATTCAGTTTTTCAGTTCTACTTTAAACAGTATGACATGCCATCATAAACATTGGGTGAGTAAATATAGTTTGCGCAGTTTTCTTTTTGTATGCTTGAAAACCAGTGACGAAAAGCTCTTGGCACAACATAGAAAGCAAATTGACAGTGGTAGTTTGATTGTGAATATGCAGATATTTTTTCAATTTATACATTGATGCTTGTGACTGGGATAGTTGGCAACATTTCTCTATTTGCTGTCTGTCAGCACATGCTGACCCATGTCCTTAGAAAAGCTTTCCAGGTAAAATCAACCTCTAGCAGCCTTGCCGATGGAGAGCCTTTTTGCGTTTTATGTAAATAGTGATTGATGGTGCATCTTACCTAGTGTGCAGCTTTTGACAAAAAGTATTGATGGGTGCTCTCAGTAAGTGTTAGTGGAGGTGACAGAGCAATCCATTTTAAGATGAATTACAGCACAAACTCCCTCCATGGCAAAGTCATGGAGTCAGTTTCATCTGCCGTCGAGGGGCTGGCAGCATTCATGAGCGCTTTGCTGTCATTTTCACAACTCAAGGCAGATCACTGTTTTTGAATTGCGAATTCTAAATTTTAAAGTTTGACAAGGACACTGGCAACTGACTCAAATGACAATTTTAGAAAACAAGATGTCATGAAGTTACACAAAAAATGTGATTTGTAAATTTCATCAGATATCATGCTTTTCTTGGCTGAACCCTGACTGGGTCATATGGTGGCAGGGCACGTGTACTATAAAGCTGTACAAACTGGAAAATATATCACACACTTAACACTTAAACCTCCATAAACTTAAACCTTTAAATATGCATGGGTGTTTATTTTATTTATAAAATGTTCTAAGCTATGTTTTTACAAACATGCATCTATCCAGAGTGACATACAAGAAAAAAACAAAGAAATTCGTCAAGGACCCAACAATATTCGTAATATACAATGCCAGGTTTATATGACAACTAGATTAGGAAGCAAGCTAGAGAAGAAGAGAAATGCAGAGAAGAATTGTTAGTTCATTGATTGAACTAACAGTGTAAAAATATTTTTATTGTTTGTTTTTATTGTTACTGTATGGCACGTTATCAAGTTAATGCAACTTTTTGTTAAAAAAATCATACAAATCTAAATTAAGTTAAATGTTTGTTGCATTTTTATCTATAGATATCAAGACATTATTATGTAAAATCAAGGCCTAATTTTATTTATTGATTTTTTTTTTTGTGGATATATACACTGGTTTAAATATTTAGGTTCAGTCCATTTTGTTTTTTCTCTTATGCTCACCAAGGCTGCATTTATTTATAAAAAATATTATATATATTACAATATACTGAAGGTCAAATATAACAATTGAATTCTAACAGCATAAAAGTTAATTATAATGTAACTTTTGATGAATTTAATTAATATTTCTTTTAAAAAAATATGCTTGCACACGGTAGTGTATTTAACGTACACAAACGTGTGTGCATGTTTGTGTTAGCGAAAAGAAATCAAGGTTTAAGGAAAACATTTCAGGATTTTTCTCCATATAGTGGACTTCACTGGGGTACAACAGGTTGAAGGTCCAAATTGCAGTTTAAATGTAGCTTCAAAGGGCTCTTCACGATCCCAGATGAGGAATAATAGTCTTATCTGTTGAAATGCTCAGTCATTTTCCAAAATTTTTTTTTTTAAAGATTTATAGTCTTTTTAATCACAAATGCTCATCTTGCAGTAGTTCTGCGACGCGCCAAGCATTACGTAATTGCGGTTGTAAGGTCACGCGTGACTACTTCCACGGTAGGACGAAAACTCCATTTCATTTTTTTTCTCCTACTTCAAAATCATCGTGCATCGTCGTTTTACCCTTCTTTTGTGTAATCTTTGCACAATTGCTTTGTAAAAACTTGCTCGGTACTTCCGCCTACGCCATGTGTGACCTTTCTACGATGATTATGTAATGCCTGGCGCATCGCAGAGCTAGTGCAAGAGCATTTGTGGTTAAAAAAGTATATCATTTTTTTTTTTTTTTTTTTTAGAAAATGACTGATCATTTTGCTAATAAAGATCGTTATTCCTCGACTTGGATCATGTAGAGCCCTTTAAAGCTGTATTTAAAATGCAATTTGGACCTTCAACCCATTGGTAGTTGTTGAAATTTACTATATGGAGAAAAATTCTGGAATGTTTTCCTAAAAATCCTTAATTAATTTTCAACTGAAGAAAGAAAGGATCTTGGATGACAAGGGGTTGAGTAAATTATCAGGAAATTTGAATTCTGAAGTGAAGTATTCCTTTAAAATAGCGCACTAAACTCTGTCACTGTGCCTTTTTTAAAGCAAATTTGCTATATTACCTACTAATGAACAGGCATGGGTAATTGCTTTTCGCCTGTGATAAAGTAATAGTCATCTACAGCCAATCTAAATATATATAACCTGTGTTACCATTAAGGCTCATTTAGCCAGTCCATGCTTCCTGCCTGGTGCCTGCATGGTTTGTTTGAGTTGGATGTTGTGAGTGATCCGTGCACTGGTCAGTGTTGTGCAAGACTCTGGTCTGTTGATAGATGTACTCACATATTTCCCTAACCATGCGCACCAAGCAAATACATTTCCCCTCATTGGAACAATCAAGTTAAACCTCTCTCTTTTCTGGCTTTTGTTGACAAATGCAAGAGTGGTGTTGGTCTGCTTTTGAGAAAGACAGAAAGGTAAGCTTGAGGTGTAGCCTAAAAGAAACAAGAAGTTTCTTATGGATCCAATGCAGACATGGGGTTGACAGAGGCAGATTTTAACAGATGCTTCAAGGGGACCTCAGCCCATGAAATCATGCTGTCCTGGAACTAAAGCCCCACCCTCTAACTGCTGTATAAATAGATTCTCATGACAGGGCAATTCATCTCCAGCCATAAAAACATCAACTTTAAAAGACAGCTTGTAGAGACCTGGCACTTGTTAAGGCCAGATCAGCAGTGCAGATGCCTGGGATGTAAACTCATGAAGAGAAGATGAATTTGTCTGTCATCCCTGACTTTGACAGTTGCTGTAAATCTGATTCAGGCTTGTGTATGTTTGTGTGGGGTTGATGGGAGGGTGGATAGAAAAGGGAAGAGAATGTCTGTGGACATAAAAATTGAAAACAAGGGGAACATCGAAAGAAATCCCCCTCGTACCCGCTGCTTAAGTCCACCTGGGATACGTCCAGGCTTCTTATGCGATGATGTGCTTTGAGCCTATTGTTAAAAGGGAACATTTGGCAGTGATTTTAAAGCCCTCTGCTCTCCCGTTCTTTTTCACTCTTGTTATTTTCAAGATGGTGGTCACGTAAGGCGCTCTGGAAAATGAATTGTGGGAGTGTCTGAAGAGCCATTTGCGGCTTGATTGATGGGAGCAGGCGAGCTGTGGTGGCCATTTTCTGTGATCTGCCGCATATGAACCGTGCGTGGCATTCCCCTGGAAACAGTTAAAGTTTTTTAGTGTCGCTGGATTTTAGCAAAGCTCCACACTTGTCAGCCGATATGTGACAAACTCTCAGAGAAGTAGATTTGATATTATAATGTGACACATTATGAGGTCTGCTTGGAAGCACTATATTTTCACTTCTGAAAGGAGTAAATAATTGTACAGTAATAAATGTTCATATTGTCTGATTATATATGTATGTATGCTTAATGATATATTAATACAATTAATAAGCGTTTCATTTACATAAATAAAAATATTATAATATGTCAAATTAATATATAAAACTTCAAATAAAACCAGTTTTAAGATATTGTATATATATATATGAGCCTTTCCCAAGCTCAAGGTCACTGATCTTGTTTAATAATAAGAGACATAATAATAAGAGACATAATTTCAGACATTTACATATATATATGTGTGATATGACCTTGATTAATACTACTACTACTACTACTACTACTACTACTAATAATAATGATAATAATACTAATAATGGCAATAGGTATTTACCAATTTTTCTACACCTCGTAATTTGACAAACATTAAGGTGGAAAAGTTCTATTATTTAAATTCTGTTATTTCTGTTACCAGAAGAAAGGTGTGGAAAAGATGTGGATGTAGTTACAAGCTTATCTGCTGTTCTTGAAGACATCATGGACAGATTGCATGTGCTTTGATGTTCTCTTATATTCACCTTCATTTTCCACCACTCTTACTTTTAACTACCTCCATAAAGCTGAATCATCACAATGAGCGATCCAGGTAGTCTGCCAGAGTAGTCCTCCTAGAATAATTTCAAGACACAGTTAAATAGTTAATTGGAAGCGATTAAATTTTATATAAACTTATCAATACTGCTTATTTAGCACAAGTGAAATTTCTCACAAAAAGGTGACAAACGTGGGTTGAGAGTTTTCCTTTGATCTGAATTTGCATGCAAATGGCTTTTGCCTTGATATGTCAGCCCTTGTCCCGAAGCAAGACGAGGCCTTAAGCCAAAGAGAGAGAGAGTTTTGGGGGAAGGGACGAGTTGTAAGGGGGGGTTGAGAGATAGTGGGAGATGTTAATTAGCATGTGGAGGAAAAATGCTTCAGACAAGTGGTAAGTGGCTCCTGATAATGTGGTGACTAAACATTTCCCTCCTCCCTTTTGTCTGTCAGATCCACAGCTCGGGAGTTAAAACTCCTTTCACCTGAGAGGAAATCAAAGATAATCCAGAGTTTGATGTTGGAAAAAAACTTTTCAGTTTGTGGAAAAAGGGGTCACCAAATGTATAGGGCAAAGGGTTTAAGCTGTAAACCCCACACAAAGGCCGCTGACAGCCTGCGTTTCCCTGCGCTTCAGAGGAAAGTCTTTGGGAAGGTCTAAGCACCTTCTCTGTGCATGACTAAACCTATTGAGGGATGGAGAGATAAAGGAACCCACGGCTTAAAATCAAACTTTAATTTTCTATAAAAATAAAATCCACAGGATCAATAGACGAGAAAATGCAAGCAGGCAAAAGTTCGCTATACAGGTGCAAAAATAGAAGGAACTAAATTTGATTGATTTTTTTTTTTTTCATGGCTGCTATCTTACAAAAGCTAGTGTTGCCATGGCAATGATGAAAAGAGAGATTATTCAATGTTTATTTACCAGAAATGACAACCTATTCGAATAAACAGGCAGCGTGTGTTTTGTGACGAACTTAGATTTATTTTTAAGGGATTTTTTTTTTTCTCTGAAGTTGAACAGTAAACTTTTGACAGATAGTTTGCCAACCCTGTGGTGTTGGGAAAATCAAAGACAATGATTTCATTACAGTTCAGTTGATCTATTTTATGTTAGTCTCAAAGTGATAATTCACCAGAAAATGAAAATTCTGTCATCATTATACTCAAGTTGTTCCAAACCTGTATTCTTTTCTTTCTTCTGCACACAAAATAAGATATTTTGAAGAATATGGGTAACCAAACAGTTGATGGGCCTCACTGACTTCCATAGTATGGAAAAAATACTATGGAAGTCAATAGGACATGTCAACTGATTGGTTACTGACATTTATCAAAATATTTTCTTTTGTGATCAGCAGAAGAAAGAAATTCATAGAAGTTTGGAGCAATTTGACACATGAGTAAATGATGACAGAATTTTCATTTTTTGGGTGAATTGTCCTTTTAATACACTCTAAAAAAATGATGTGTCTACAAAGAACTTTAAGTGAGTTTACATTCAATCAAAAAGCTACATTGAGTTAGAGGAACTTAATAATTTGTAGCATGCACACATTTTTTAGATTATTAAGTTGGAACCAGTTAATCTCATCCATTTCTGTTCAAATCAACAACTATCATAGCACATGCTAACATAACTTATTTGACATGTATATTTAATGAAAAATTAAGATATTACTTTTCATTGGCATTAACGCAGTCATTGGTTATAGACTCAATGTAGTGTTTACCTTCATGTATCTACTCTTCAGCACAATGGTAACCAAAAAAACTTCAACATTACAGAAACGATATTAAATGTAAAACGTAACAGCATTAAACACTAACAGGACTTTCCCTTCTCTACAAACAAATAAATGAACACTTAATGTCAACATTTATTTGTTATCCAGTCATATGCAATGCATGCTGGGAACTAGAAATCCACTGCCTAATTTCCAAAATTATAAAGACAATTTTATTAAGTTACTACAACTTAATTTAAAAAAGCATATTAACAGAAATTTGAGTTTAAATTACAGACTATATTAAGTTGATGTAATGATCAGCAAAATTATATCAACATTATTATGTTATTTGAGTTGTGCTAACAGGTCCCCTGCATTACTTTGATCGGAAGCAATACGAACAACACTCCAACATTTGGGTTTTATTTAGTCCTTATTGTGTCACATAAAAATTGAATTCTACTTATTTATTTTTTATGTATGCACACATCCCACCTTTCCTGAAAGTTTCAGGAGTTTCCCACATATTATTTATTAATATCCTGGAAATCGATCAAGCGAGAGAGAAGAATTAAGATGTGTTTGGTGATCTGCTCAAAAGTGGTCAGGCAAGACGCATTACTGTTTCCATCTACTAACATGCGTTTCAAATGCTTCTCCTGTGACCACATGCATTCTGATTTCATCAAAACACTTTCACTTTCAGCACACAAATACTATGAACAACCACATATTACGCGGCTTATGGCAATTTATAATATAATATAATATAATATAATATAATATAATTTGTATGTATATATTTCCATATTGAAACCATACAATATTCCTTGTGTGCTTGTGCACACTTGGTGATTCTAATTCTGATTCTTAAAAGTTTGTAGCTTTTAAAAGTCTAAGGAAAGGAGAGGCTATAGGTTCTGTTTTGCATTAGCTGCTTATGTAACCGTATTAATGTATAGGCATGAGTTCATTACATGCGTCTAAACAGACCAGGCGTTTTGACTTGCAGGGTCATTCTTAGAACGAGTCTTCCTTTCCTGACTCTGAATAATGACCTTTTCCAACTTCCTCTCTGATAGATTCATGCAACTTCGCTATTGCTTTACTGCACATTTGCTTACCATAAGAATGCAATTTTCAGCCATAAGGTCCCAGGACTTGGCAGGGGACCGGGGGGAAAATGGTCCATTTCTTGCCAAAGCAACAGCCCTGGATGATCTAGAGGTCTGCCCTAGGGGATGGGTTATCCACATCAGGCCAAAGTGCTGTCACGCTGTGGAAAAATGATTAATTTCCCCACGCTCCCTTTTATCCCAGAAGGATGCAGGGTTACACAGCAGCACTTGTTCGGATAAATGCTTCATTGATGCATATGCAGATCTCCATATGCAGATCTCCATTTGATACCCTCTGATCAATAATTGACTGTGCGATTATCATTTAAAGCAGGGCGGCGTAAAGTGCGCCTCGTGCTTGCGCATAAGAGCAGATTGTTTTGGATTTGGTGAGGCACTGTCGTCAAACGAGTATTCAATGAATTTATTGCATTTTGCCCCCCCCCCCCCCAAATGAATGTACACATTAAATTGGCAGCTCTTGTTTAAACCTGTGGCTTTGATCGGCTGCATAGTAGACACTACACTTTCTGAAGTTAGCAGTGGTTAGACAATGGGGAAAAAGAGACGAGACAGCAGGAATAAATGGGAGGTGCGCAGGTCTGTAACAACACTTTTAATAGCATAAACTATTCAAATGTCTGAAAGACGGCCATTCAAGACCCTCTCCTGTACTGTTACAAAACAGAAGACAGTACCAGTTTGACAGCTCCAAGTGTCTGAGGCCAGGGAAATAATTGATAGCAGGCTGCCTGCATCCAAGGTCCTTTAGCAGTAATTGCAAGCAGAATGTGGCTCTCTGATCTCACCAGTGGTATTTGCCATGCCAAAACAGCCCAGATTTGACAGATTGCCTTCCTGCAGTAATAACTTAGGCATGTTCTCCGCTTTCACACACAAGGCCGCGCAGCCTTCTTACCACAGAACACAGCTGAATTATTATTTTATGCTGAGTTTTGATTTCCCTCTTCCCCTTCTTTTGACAGGCCCCTCATGAAATAATGGTTTTATTTTATAACTGCAGCAAATGCTCAAGGCATAGTTTTGTCCCCCACTTATGATTTCAGTAGCAACGAGAAGTACTTAAAATCAAAAATAGTGTTTAAGGGAAGTTAAATGTGCGGGCAGTTGACATGTGCGTGAACTTTTTTTTTTTCTTTTTTTTTTTTTAAACATGATTTCAGGTTAACGTACATATGTATACATGGAAAAGTGATAACTATAACCATTATTTAAAGTCTTTCACCATGTTAATAAACTAGTTAAATAATTCTGGTAATTCTACAGTGTGACAAATTAAAGTTCAAATTAAATAATTACATTTTCTTTCAATATTAAGCATATTAATTGAGGGACTACATGGAATATATCACATTTGGGCGAACTAGCACATATAGTTCATATAATATATACACACACACACACACACACACACACACACACACACTTATATAGTTATAGAACCTAAAAATTAATAATTGAGAAAATATATTATACAACAGTATATTTTTATGTTTGTATATTATAAAATATAAAATGCAAAATAATAAAAAAAAATTATATATATTTTAATTAATTTATTCATTTTTTATTTTACTTTTTTAGTTGTAACACTTAGTAAATCTAACATTTCTTATGATCAACATTTAGCACTAATGCAATTTCACTTTAATTTTTTTGGCTCTGTTGTGAGGTGGACAGTGGCAGTGCCTGCTGAGTGACAGCGTTTGAAGCTGTGAAGATAGTTGAACTCCACCCCATATCTTCTTCTGTGTCCGCATCAGAGAGCACTCTGGGATTTATTGTCAGCCAGAGTTTCCTTGATGGGGTCTAATAATACCAAGCCTCTTTTCCCCGCCAAGGTGATAGAATCTCCCCTCGCAGGCCTGAGAGGACCCCTGTGTGCTCCTCCGCAGTAGCCTGTGTTCTCTGGCAGGGCTGGAAGCCTGGCAGCTCCACCCTATGGCTGTCCAAACAAGGTTTCACTACAGGCGCCAACATCAAAAAGATCCGCTCAGAGGCTGCTTGAACGCCAAACTGCGGGATGTTAGCTTTATTTATTTACACCCTCCTAAAAAAAGCGCGCTTGGCGGTAGCTGCTCCTTTTTACCTTCATGGGTATTTTGCTCTCTGTCATTACCTGCAAATTTATGAGCTCGGCCCTGATTAAATGCTCCGGTATGGCCCAACAGACGGCCATTGTGAGCTAAAGAGATGAAAATGTAAGCAAATGAAGGTGCTTTTTGTGATTTGAATAATTAAGGGGTGAGGAATAAAAATAGACAAAGATGTGGCCTGCTAGAAGGAACGCACAGGCTGAGATGTTACCTGGTTTGTCTGCAACATTAATCATTACTTTAAGACTAGGGAACATCAACAAAAGAGCACTTAGGATAATTAACATTTTGTTAGTATTTAAGAGTGAAATTAAATCTTGCACAAAGCATGAACGGCCTTGAAATGCCTCACTGATCTGGTTCTGGGCAGCTTAACAACAGAGAAAGAAGAATAATTAGAAAGCCTCCACCAGAGCACACAAAATATAAAAGATCCTTTCAATTCACTACACAGTCATGGATAGGGATAGGCAAGTCAATAGAGGATAAAGTGTATTCAACCACCTACCCGTACAAGAACCAGACGGATCATTGCTTCACGTCGCTTCGAATCATCTAAACATAGAAGTTTTAGAAGTGGACGCAATGTGAAAATGTAAATAAACTTTATAGGGGCTGTGGGTCAAGCCCAGTTCGATTTATAGTTTTGGCATTCACCCCATGGCCATCAGTCATCCCCCCTCCTCCGCTAACTTCAGCCAAGCCCCTGATCACAAGACCTTCAGCTGAACTACAGCTGACCTGCTGGATCTGTGACCAGCTGCGCCTCAGATGCCTTAATGAGAACCATTCAGCCTTCTTAATAATTGTGTGACTATTGAGCAAGTTATTTCTCCCTCTCGCTCAATTTTTTCGTCTCTTTCTCCCAGCGCACATGCAGAGCTGCTCTCGGGGCGTTTCTGGCTATGTGAAGCGGGGCCGTGCGGACAACTCATGTTGAGGATTGTGATGTCACCGAAGAGCCTTAGAGAGAGCACCTGTGTTTATTTATGATCATGCTAATAGCTGCACATTCTATACACGCAAACAGTTTTGTCTGAATAGATGGCCTTAAGAAATGACTCCAGTAGCAGTAAGAACAGCTTGAGTATATGTATTTGAGTATATGTAAAAATCCAAAAATTTGAAGACTGAGACCAAGAATAAGGGTCCCAAATTAACACTTGCTTAGAGCCGAATCCGAGTAAAAATTTGCTTTGGCGACTAAATAAATCATGTATTACGCAGCTGTTCCAAATAAATGCACCACTCAACTGGTGAGTAAGTCATTTTAAGTCTGACTTTATGTCTGATCCTCACTGATGTATTATCATGATTAAAATCAAAGATATACAAACCATTTACCTGTTATCACTTGTCAGTGCTGTTTCAGCTTCTAACATGCAGTGTTGGACACTGTACATTTTTATGAAAAGTAATGCGTTACATTACTCTTGCATTACTTTTTCTCACCTGGGCTAGGCTTGCTTGTTGGTTTTTAATAACAACAAAAAAAGTTCTATTTTTGGCAAATCTAAAGGCCCTTTCACACCAAAAGTGAAATAAACAAGCTGGTAGGAAATGCATATTCACGCCTGTACAGTAGGGGGCGCAGCTCAAACAAACCTTTCAGATGTGCTGCCATTCTGGATTAAATAAGAATAGGATCTAGGAGAAGGAAGTTTAACACTCTTATTTCTAAATCGAAAGTATTTTTGTATATTAGTGTGGTTGATAATAAAGTGAGATTAAATACATAAAGTATGTTTATGTAATTTATTATAGTTAATTATTACAGGTTTGCATAAAATTCTGAGATTGAATTTCACTGTTTTTATTCATTTTGAGGAATACTGAATGTTTTTGTGCAAGTGAGATGAGTAAATGCATGTTCACATTTAGTGTAGACTATAATAACCATCATTTTTACACAGCACACACAACACCTCTGCCCTTTATTATTATAAAAAACATAAAAACAAAAATAAAACATTTATTAGCCATTATGGCCTGCCATTGGCCAGTGTTTTTTTTTTTTTTTTGGACTTTAATTTGGATTTTGGCCAAAATCTACTCTAAGAAATAAATATTTCCCTCTGAGAAGCTGCTTGGCTGCAGCTGTTTTAGCCAATTGCTTTAATATTGCTTTAATTTCATATGTGCTTGTTTTTCAATCAACCATTTTAAAATGTTAATTGTGTTGCATAATCTATTCGCACATGTATTTTTTTTTTTTTTTTTGATAGGACGACATATGGCTCATCCAACATTTCTAATGCTTCACTTATGAAAGTGATTAATGTGTAGAATTATACAGGAAGCTGTGTGAATGTATATTCCTGAAGGGTGAAAATGTGCTTAATGTTGCATAAACATAATGGAGTTGGCAACCTTTCAACACTTCCTTCTGGAGTGTATCATTGAGCTGTATAAAATAATGTGGAGTGCCGCAAAGGCTAAATCAAACCTTTAATAAGGGGTATGGGCCTGTTTAAGCAAAATGACATTTTACTTAATTGTACTCCATAAAAGTTGCAATAACATTGCTTCGATAAGTTGTTTGCTTGCCTGACATCTTGATAAATGACCAAGTGGCAGGGGTGAAGGCCTCAATTTTATAGGTATAGATAGTAGTATTGTGGCTAAATTGGCTAAATCTTGGCTTGGGTTTGCTCTTTTTTTCTTATTGAGCTTGATAACAAACATATCGGTTAGATGAGCTGTGGTCATTCACAGTGATTCACCACGTTTAATAAGGAGGGAAGTGAATGGGGATGTGGCGTAACTGCTGTCTCTCTACCGATAAGAGTTCATGCACTTGTCTTGGCATTAGAATAGGAGGGGACACCTGCCTGAACTCCTCTCGATCTCCTGCAGGGCCCTTTGATCTGGGTGACAGTTTGACTGCATTAGTGGGAGTGTCACACTTAATCCTTGGGCTTCCCACCCTCCTTTTTTGGCCCGAGAAGAGGCCTGTCCTGGGATCATTCACTGGGCTAAATCTTAATCAAATAACCACACCAATTCTGCACTAAGAGATTTAAGAACCGTTTAAGAGGGGTCACTGTTCTGATTGACAGTGGTTCACACAGATGTAGTGTTTTAGGTCAAAAATCGAGGATTTTGAAAGGCTTGTGTGTGAAATAAGATCATCAAATAGCCTCACTTAGAGGTTAACTACTTTTGAAACCTCGGCAAATGTATTAATGTCACAAAGAATAGTGTTAGAATTAAAGTATTGACTGGTCTTTGAATAAGTGCTGTGAGCTATGTTGGTTTAGTGATTTAAGTGCGCTTTCTTATTGATTTTTTCATACATAATGACCAGTCTAATAGGTTGTACCTCAGAGAGAGACGTACTCGATGCATTTCTTCACATCTATAATCTTACTATCATTTTCCTGCACATCTCTTTCAGGTATTGAATTATTATTATTTATTTTTTTGCACTGAGAGGAATGCTGGTTCTCCAATCACAACATCACACGGTAGCCACAGGATCATTGCACACTGGGAGCGTCTCTGTATGTTTACCAAAGTTCAGAGGTTAAGGGTCATGGAGAGAACACACTGGTGCTGGAGCTTGTTTATGAAGCCAGGCTCTCATAGAAGGCAGATGACTTGCATGCACTAACATGTTTATCTCTGCTCTCGTCTTGCCATTGTTTTCCTAAGCGCTAAAGTGTTATCAAGGTCTGAAATAGCAATGCAAAAAGAAAAGAGCCTTTGTTTGGAGTCTGAAGTGTCTGGGTTATGTTCTCAACTCTGCAAATAGCACAAATAACAGGGTTAGTGAGATTCATCCTCTCAACTATCATCTGATGGTTCAATTTACATTGGATATGTTATTTATGGAATCCACATATGTCTTGTGTTATGTTTTTTCAGAAAAGTGCTCAACGAGACTAAAGGTGCCTGGGTTTTTTTCTCCCAATACACAAAATAACTCCAAACAACCTCTCCAGTTGTTTCTTAAGCACTTGTTTGAATTGCATAGTTACAGAGGTTGATATTTTTTATTTATTTTTTAAAGGAGTAGTTCACTTCATAATTAAAATTTCCTGATAATTTATTCCTGAAAATTAAGGTTTTTGAGGAAAACATTCCAAGATTTTTCTCCATATAGTGGACTTCAATGTCTACCAATGGGTTGAAGGTCTAGATTGCAGATTAAATGCAGCTTGAAAGGGATCTACATCCTCCCAGCCGAGGAATAAGCAAAAACGATCGATCATTTTCTAAAAAAAAATTGAATAACCACAAATGCTCGTCTTGCACTGCTCTGCGATGCACCGGTGAAGTGAACTAATCCAGTAAGTTCTAGCAGTATTCATTTAAAATGTTGAAAAAAGCAAAATGTTGAATGTTTGTTGTGCCACAAATTGTTTTCCATAAATGGGAGGGAAATTATTCAAATTATTCTAAAATCATTCTTTCAAAAAAATTAACATTGACTACACAATATTTAAATGATCTAATTTAAATATTGTGTTGTCAACGTTCATTTTTAAAAAAAATTTTAACACACTGCATATGCACAAAGGAAAGTGTGTATTTGGTCCTGTAATTTCTGATCACTTTTTGCCTTTGTTTCATGAGTTTGCATACTGTGACAAATGTTGTTCTATATATCTAGTGCTGTATTGTCTTTACATCTCTGTAGCCTTTTGCCCTTTTGCTGGGGCAACTCTAAGTGTGGTTGTAAGAGCCTCATCTAGCTGCCTTTAATTTTCTAGATGTTTAATCGAAACAAAATTATTTGACCTTTTTATCTTTTTAAAATACAATTTATGTTGCTTGAATTGTCATCATACACACAAAAGGGGGCCTTTTTAATGTAGGATAAAACCACTAGATATATTTATGTGTTTACTTTTTGATTATATTAACATTTTTTTTCTTTATATTGTATTGCTTGAAGCAATTATGATGTGTTGCAGTTTGTAGTTTATTTTAATTTAGGTTTGCAGCTCAAATGGCAGCTGATGCCTTCAGATCTTCGCAAACAAGAAGTGAAATTCAGATGTTAGGAATTAGAATGCAGATGTCATCCCGACTGCATCCTCATTAATATCAATCATTTTAACGGCCTCCAACTCATACCGATTGACTAACACAAATGAGCCATCAGACGCTCAAATGGCAGAGACAACTCAGGCAGAATTATTAACCAGTTTTCTGTTTGTCATTCCCTATTGATTTTTCTACCTGGTAGTTTATTTCTGGCAGTAAAAATACACCCTCGGAGAGGATTTACAGCTTCTGAAGGCCTTGCCTGCCGGGGCTGCCATTATGAACAGATGAAAGCTTGGAGGGGAGCTGCAGTCCTGGTGCAGTGTGGGATATTGTTTAAATAGCGTAAAAAGGGCCTGCTCATTTACACAGCCAGAGCACAGGCTGGGAAAAACGCTGCTGTAATCCTGCTTGTAGCAGGTGGCGCTGCCTTTAATATCGGTGTAAAACAAAAGCGATTCTCTGCTAGAACTTTTTTTTTCCACTTTAATCTTTAAATGAGAGGATTGACTGCCTGGTGGCCACAAAATCGGAGCGAGGCTTTTATATGAAGTTTAACCAGAGCAAGACTGCAGGAGTTTTCCACCTTATTTTGTGTTTTTGAGGTGAAGCTGAGGACTGATCCAGTGCTGTCAAAGTGGAGCTCTCTCACTCTCACTCTCTCCCTTTCGTTCGGTCTGTCTTTCGAATTACCTGCTGGGTCCGAGCTCTTTTATGCTCTTGTTGTGACAGGTAGATTTATAAGGCTTGAAATTTGTACAAATCAGTTGTCATTCACCGCGAGCTGTCAATGTGTCAAGCTGTCAGGCCCGCTGTGAGGGGCTGCCTGGGGGCGGGAGGGGGGGATACGTGAAGGGGGTAACTGCAGAGAAAAGAAAATGAGTTCAAACAGACCTGAAACGGAGCTCTATTCTTCCTTCTCTGTGCCCCTGCGGAGGCGCCATTGATTTTCCTTGATGTTGAGCAACAGCGTGCCGAAAATGACATGCCTCCCTCACCAATCTAGCTTGCTTGCTTATTGTCTTTTAAATGTCAGGAAATCATTTAGAGGAGAATGCCGGGTCCTTGAGTTCTGCGGGGTCTCATTGGTGAGCCGTGAACGCTTCGGCAGCGCATCCTGCTTGTGTGTGTTTGAGCGTACGTGTGATAGTGGAGTCATGCTGTCGTGTTGATGGGTCTGACTGTCTCCCTTGCTCAGATGTCCCAGCGTGAGACGTGGGTTCCTCGGTGAGGGCGGCAGAGCCCGGCTATACGGGAGATGGGCGGCTCTAAAGTCTCTGACAGGAAGTCTCACTCCAGCCCCGCTAGAAGACTAAAAGCTCCCCTGTTTTTCTGTCTAATCGTGATCGGGACAGTCATCTGAAATGCGAAACTTCAGATATTTTCCCTTCGGTTTGTTTTCCACTACGCGTTTGACAACAGTCGCTCGGCAGATGTTTTTCGCGTCAAACTTCAGTCGTGTTTTTTCTACCCCGTCAGCTGTAACTTATGAAAGGGTCTCTTTGAGTTCACCTGTGTAACGTGGTGAACCCCGTTGCCCCCAAACATAAACACAGTGTGAAACATTTGTCACGTTCAATATGATTTAATTGTCGGTGGCATGTTTTTGCTACAGATTTACAGTAAGAGCCTCAGATTGGGGTCGGTGTTTTGAAAGCCTTAAATCATACGGGACTCTGTTTGACAGCGCCAAGCGTTTCGGTGAATATTAATACTATAGAGTTCCGCCAAGTAAAATTTGTCCTGTCAACGACAGGATCCTTTACGGTGTATGTTTTTCTGTTGATAGAACCAAATCCACCCGGATGACTCCTCAACTGATTATTGACGTGACAGACACTTTATACTATGCGGCTCCTTTGAAAAAGAGCCCTCCGGACCACCTTTGCTAATGTTGTCTGAGAAAACCGACACAAATGTTCACCGAATTTAGTTTGAAAACCGGCTAATTTGAGCGATGAGGCCTTGATTTCCCTCCGCTCACACGCGCACGCCCAGGTTGGCGAACATCCAGCCTCTCCTCCGCACACACATCTGGGTTCTGTTGCTTTTGCTTTAATTAGCCTTATGATTTTTTTCCCCTTTTTTTGGAAGCGGTTAACTGATCTATCATCGGTGGAAGTGAGTCAAAAAAAGGTGCTGTTCGGGGACAGAGCGGGAAGGTGACACTTGAGCAACAGTCGGTACCAAGAGGTGAAAAATTAATCAAAGATTTCCATATCGCCATGAGCAGCTGGTCGGCCTGGCCCATGTGCCTTTGAGCGGGAGGTGTCCGCTGAGAGAGGGGCATGACGCAGCCCGAGTTTGTCTTGCAAAAGCGCAGCTGTCCAAAACATGACAGCTACAGCATTAGCGAGGCCATTAAGAGGTGTAGAACATTTCCAGGGAAATGATTTGAAAAATGACAATGCAGGCTCCTGTGCAAAATTAATTACAACAAGCGAGCGCTGCAAATAAGTTAAAATCTGCCAGTGCGGAACATAAAGAGATGGGTTATTTTGTCCCCAACTGCCTCATGTTAGAAATTTGTGGAGAATTTTCACACATTTATCTGTTAAAGATCTTGCAGTAGGTGTTTTTCTTCTTGTCTGGGTTTAGTAGGCAATTCAATGAGTTGTTATGTAGCGTTACATTTATTTCCAAAGAGACATCAATGGTTTCGATCTCATTGGTGTATGACCTTTTTGATCTGAGGAAGTTTACCCCTTTTAAAAGGGTCAGTCTTTATTGTCTGGATGCTTTGGGTTGCAAATATCCCTTGTTTTACGCCGAGCTTGCATTCACTTTCATTCACTTGTTAATGCTTGTTAATTGTTAAGAACTTCATTTACACGTCTTAAATAAAGTGTGTTGCACTACCAGGATGTTTTAGATGATATACATCTGAGAATTCTGTTTATCCACTCACAGTAGCTGCTGCAGATTGATCGTATCACAGCCCTGAATCTGATTAAAAGCAAATAGATCACAAACTTTATTTACTAAAAAAAAAAAAAAAAATTCAAGAATGCAAGGATACGTTAAATGGACTAAAAGTGACAGTAGGTATATTTCCATTACCCTGTTTTTATATGCATTTTGAAGTATCGCCACAGAAATAAATGACAAATTTCGAATAAAAATCCCTTTATTCACAAAAAAGTTTTTACGCTCATTTGAGGTGGTTTTTGACTTGTGTGAAGAATTGGAGGTGGAAACGCATTTCCCAAATAAATTCTGACGAGGCGAACATTAAACCCACGTGACAAATCATCTGTTTCTGCTGATGGTGATTTATTTACTGTTGGTCACTAGATTACAAAAACCACCATCATCCACTCAAACAACTCGATGAAAACGCACTTAATTCGCATTTGTGTTTTTTCTTTTTTTGCGAACTTTTGCTTTTTGTGAAGATATGCTTCATGTTTGAATAGAAGCACAGCTAGTAAAGGCTTTTACATTGTTACAAACAAACAAACAAACAAAAAACAATGAAATAAAAGCTGTTCTTTTGAGCTTTCTCTTCATTAAAGAACCCTGAAAAAATCCTGGATTCACAAAAATACTAAGCAGGACAATTATTTTCAACATTGATGATGATAATAATAAGAAATGTCTCTTGAGCAGCAAAACATCATATCAGAATGAATTCTGCTGATAATTTCAGCTTTGTCTTCTCAGGAATGAATTAAATAAAAATATATGTTCCAATTTTATGTTCACAATATTACGGTTTGTGCTGTGTTTCTACATTTTGTTTATTGTATATTTGATTTGTGTGTATATTGTATATAAAATGTTTGCCTGATCTTTTGCTGTCTGTAGTTGAGGCTTTGAATGTTTGAATCATTTCAGCGAAAGATTAAAATGCAGAATATGATCCGCATGCTGCTTTTCTGTTGTCTTGTGTACGTGAGCGTGCACGAAAGAATGCAGACTGAAATATGTGGTTATTTAAAAGGGGGAAAACCTCCTGGATGTGAAGTGTTGGCCCATTAAAGTCAGACACCCAGTCTGTGGTAAGTTCTTTAATGGACACAGAAACACAGTCCGATGACAGACAAGCATTTTAATGAGGTGATATGCGAATAAATCAAAATGTCTGCAGTAGTGCCATTTGTTGCTCTGTAATTCTTTTAAGTGAGTGAAAGCCGAAGCAAAACCAGGGAAGATGGCGTAATCGCATTGTTTGTTTCCTGCGAGTTTTGTTTCTTTGGGAACCAGCATCTGCTGTTGATGGGAAATTTATTTGCAAGGCCCCCTTGTAAATCAGCTGTGTAAAACAAAACCTGAACACACCAACTAATTAGAATCAAAGGGGTTAAAATCCATAATGGTTTGCCTTCACTCAAAATGGTAACTTTAATTGGTCGTAAATAAACTCTTGCTGTTTTTGTGTGAGTTGTAAACAGCTGAATGCTTCAATTAAGCAGAAATCCAGCGCTGATGTGTTAGGAACAGGGTGAAGGAGAAGTACTGACATATGGAGATGATCTGCGCTCTGCCGTTCGCAGTCAAAGCCGCCTTTTGCGGTGTGCGTGAGAAGGGGAGATAAATTTTTTTGCCAGTGTAATATTATAGTGACTCATAAATAAATGGTTACCCCTTCGGTACTAAAAGTTTTCATTAAAGTGGCCTGAGTTTTGTTATTGACACTGTGGGTTGCCTACGCAGCCAGAACGAGCTAAAATTTATCAGAGTGCTTTTCTGCACCTAATAAATCATCTAAACAGGGGAGCCATATGGCAGATAAGACCTTGAGAATGGGGGCTTCAGCCGAGGAAGAGTCAAGTCGCCTGAAATCGGAGCACTGTTTTCTCTCTCTCCTCTTTCCTCGGAATATCTCTCGCTTATTTTACACGCCATTTTCTTGTTCACCTTATCACCCCTTTGTCACTTGTTTTTCTACTTTTCGGGCGGGGGAGAGAGGGAAGTGCTGTGAGCGAGGGAGTGGGCTGAGATAAGGCAGAGAGAGAGAGAGAGAGAGAGAGTGAGAAAGAGAAGGTCCAGGGAGGTGCTCTGACTGATGGGGAGGGATGATGTATGTAGCGGCTGTGTCCCCGCTCTCCTCTGGCCCTTTGTCATTAATCATGGCCATTAGCTTCTCTCTCAACTGCCTTGTCTGCAGCGGCCTATCAAAAGCCTTGCTTTTCTCTCTCACAGCCCACACCAGCAAAGGCCTCACGCTTTTGCTTTTCTGTCAGGGGCTTTTTTTCTTCTCTTACTGTGCCTCAGACACTAATTCGAATGTAGAAATAGATTCAGACTGATAATAAAGCAGGGTGTCTCCATCTGAAGTGAATTAGCTGCAAAAAGGTGGGAATCAATCATCGGCGTTAGTCTCACCTGTTTTTTTTATTAGCTTGCTTTCTTCATAGTCCTACATGCATATTAGAAGCACATTTCGCATTTTTTGCTAAATTATGGTTTTTTCATTTGTTGTAAACATACATTGCCGTGCATAAAATATTAGTACTGTTATAAGCTTTTATTTATCTATTTTTATAGATGTTTATAATGCTATTATTTAATAATGCTAATAATCTAACACTGTTAAATGAAATCTTTAGCAAATCTCAAAATGAACATCCATTTATCATACTGTACATTATAATGTTTTGATGCCTTAATCATTTAAATTAACTGACTTTAAATGTTCGAGTGATTTGTTTTTGTTTATTTCTGACACAATAGTATAATTTTAATATCGATGGTTTATTGGTTATTGGTTATAATGTGAAAATAATCATCAGCTTGTCTTATTACTGTTAATAAAAAGTCAAACTAAAACCATAAACAAACTTTTTTGTTTCTTTATCAACTGAAGAAATGAAATGTAAAACAACAAAACAGTATGTTAACAACAAAATGGTATTTTATTTCAGGTAGTTGACAAGGTAACATTTCTCATGAAAAAAAAAGAGTAAATAAATAAATAAACTTCTCACTTTTTAAACTAATAAATTAAAATAAATAAAAACTATATAGACATAGTAAAAAAAAAAAACCTAATAAAAATAACTGCATTGGGCAATAGGTGGTATTGCTTAGCCATTCAGGAAAAAAAAAGAAAATCTTTATGTACCGCCATAGAGTTAAGACAATATATCAGAAATTTCATTCTTATTTTATGGGATGCAGTGACTACAGCTCAGAGAATGGACCGTACACAATACCAGCTTCAGTAGGGATAGATATGTGCCCCAGATTGTTACCATTGTCTGAGCTAATGAGAATAAACAACAGGCCAGCGGAGTGACCATCAGATGTAATAGAGATATATAGCACGCTGCTCCCCGAGAGCCTCCCTTTCGGCCTCCCAAACTGAGACTGACAGATATACTAAAGCTCCATCAGCCCCGGTCCCACTGCCACCTACTCTACCACACCTGACCACCTCTTTCACCATAATATTCCTTGCAAGGAAATTATAACCGGCCGTGAGTCACCATCATTATCAAGACATGGGGCTTTTCAAACGCGAGCTGAGCCGTATTGATTTGTGCACGGCTGAAGAAATGCTTCTCTCTTTGGGGTGGGTGGGGGGTGTTTTATTTACCTCACACTCACTGTAATAGACAGAAAATAGATACAGAATCAGATATTACACTTCAGTTTTAAACACCTGATTATGTTTTATTATTGAAAGAGCTATATAAATGCTGCTTGAATGCATTAATGTTTGTGTTTGTCATATTTTCCTCAACTTCATTACGTACCTTTATTATATTTAGGGTTTTTCACTCCTAAATTGCTCAAAAAGTGATTTTAGTAATTGGAAAATTCTTTGTTCAGCAAATGCTCGGGTAGCAAAAAACCTATGTTATATTTTATGACCGTCCGTAGAGTGTGGCGTCTGTCCCGGAGGGTTTATAAAGGCCAGATCAGCACTCATACTCGGCACGCATAAAGTGGCTCTTGTTAGGATACGTGCATGAAGATGACTGATTTTGACAACACAATCTACATTTTTGTAAAAAACAATCTGCGCCAGCTTCACCGATTTGGGCCGGATTAAGCTGTTTGTCTCCGTCAACAGATAACCATTGCAATCTATCCCCGCTCGGAGTTTTCCAATATCGCATCCCTCTGTCCTGCCCAGGGGACTGGGAATTGATCGGGAATATAGAGAGCAAAATTGCCGCTTCAACTTCATAGAGACCCACAATTACTGAATCATGCAGATGTCAGTAATTCCATAAAACTGATATGGGGTAATGAAAACATCTGACTGCTAGACGGCGCCTGGATTTATGGCTGCATTAGGGGAAAGAGGCTGAGATGACAGTTTTGTAGCATTGCTCCTGTTGTTTCACACTCATAAAGGGCCAGATCAATTAGCGTCTGCAGGCCGACGCAGCCACTCTGACAATGCTTTTATAGCGGCATGAAAAATGCATGCGTTTCAGAGGGAGATTTTGGAGCCATTAGGCATCCACATATATGATTTCATGCGAGTGTACATTTCCCATGATATATCGCACGAGCGTCATGTTGCTCCGTATCAGCAGTAAAACATGGCCTTTCTCATAGTGCCATAATAAAACTGTTCAGACAGCCCATAATGTTTGTCCTCAACTTTTGACGATGAAAATGACCAAAGATTGATCGCCTTTCAGATCCGCGCATATTGAAAGAGCGAGTCGGTGAAACGACTGCCATTAGCGGGCTAAGGAAGTATTGTTACAAGTTAGCCTTCTATCTTCTTCATCAAAAAAAAGTCATTTCCTGCTAATGGGGTTAGAGCATGACATTATCTGCAAGGAATATGTTATGAGTGGATATTTAGTCTTTGAGACGTGGATATGCTGATCCGCACACCCTTATTTGAGTGATTTATGTGAAGAGACGGAGTACTCTTTTAATATTAATCCTCAAGTAGTGAAATGATCTCATTGTGTCTCCTCACCCTTCTATTTTCCCTTGAGTCATTACTGTCTTAGCTATCTTCTCCCTTCTTCCTTAAGCCATACGTCTAATTCTAATTAAACAGGCATTATGTCGGCCGCCCCCACCCCCTCCGATGCTATCTGGCTTCTTATTACAGTAATAAGTGTGAGTAGAGTCTCACACTGCCTTCTCATACATGGTCACTGGCAGAATGAGTGGGATTTGCATAACCTGTTAAGGAGATGTGTACGGCCCGGCCTGATTGAATTTCACCTCAGCGTGCTGTTAATTAATAATGCTGTGGATGTGACAGGCCTTTATCATGTGCTGCGAATTGGTGATGATGTCTGTGTTAGCGGGGACTCAGGCGGGCGCTGGCATTATGCCGCCAATGGGCCGTGTTCTAATGAAGTAGTCACTGAGAGAGACTCGCTCCATGAACAAATCATTACTGGACAGTCCCGAGATCCTGCCGAAGTGGACCGAAGGAATGGCTACTGGTGATCTTAGAATTAGTAATGCAGCCGCGTGGTATATACTATGGTGCAAATGTGTCAACCGCTAGAGATTCTATATGAATACATCCGCTGAGCTATTAGCGAGCAGGACTGTTTCAAATTATTCCCACGTGAGAGCAATGAAGAAACGTGGACGAATGTGGAAGTACACAATGTGCCAAACAAGTCAAGATGATAATTGTTGTTTTTATTTATTTATAAGATGACAAAGTTCATTAGGGCTGTTTGTTTGGCTGAAATCAAGTTAATCTAAGCAATGTCACAAATCTGTGTATTAATATAGAATTAAACTAATGTGTGGTCCCAGTTGTGTGTATATCAGCACCATATGTGATCAATCAGAATTAAGATCTGTTGTATGCTTTTCATAATATTAGTTTTGCTGTTTTAATGTTTTTTTTTTTATTTATTTGTCATATAAATTATGATTTATTCAGATTTGTGTACAGTATTCAATTGCAAAAAGAAAATGATCGAATGAAATTATTTATTTTTCAAATTGTTTGTTTATTAGTTAAATAAATTGTACATTCACTGGATTACCTATACGCCTGTATAACTGCAATCAAAATTATTTAACCTGCAGAGACTGTAATAATTTATAAATGTAAGCTTTTTTTCAAAACTTTATTTTAATGAATCGGTCACATTTTAGTGGCGTAATTAAAGGGATACTGTCAGAAAAATAAATAATTAAATAATATACATACATACGTGTATATATATATATATATATATATATATATATATATATATATATCATAATTACTCAACCCCTATTCAACATTGCTGTTTTATGTCATTTATTAGTATGGTAGGGCACAACATTGCGTTAAAACACAATTCACAAATAAGCCTTTGGAAACTCTGTAACAACACTTATTGTGACGCACATACATTTAGCCCATACATGTGCTAAAGTTGAGTAGCAAATATAGCCAAGTCAAAACAGTTCTCACAAAAGCTTTAGAGAAGTAGTTGTTTCATTCCATTGCAAAATCTACAGCTAAAAGAATATTTCTAAGACACTAAAAGTTCCTGTCGACATAGCAAACCAATCAGGGCATTGAAAAAAGCACAATTTCATCAATGGGGACTATGTCATATTTGGACACCTTGCAGAACAAAATGAATTCGGATAGGTCAGTGAAGTTCTGGAAGAATGTTTTATGGAGTAATGTTACCAAACTTTTTGGACCCCTGCATAGATTAGCAGTATGTCTGTTTAAAAATAAGGCACACTGTAAATGATTTCTGCTGTTTTCATAGTAATATACTGTGTTGTCAGTACTCAGTAATCTGAGTACAGTATGTTACTGTATATTTTGTCTTTTTTTACAACTTTATTATTGTATTCTTAACCGTTTAAAACTGTATAAGCTGTGTACAGTATGTTACCGTATAGATTTTCAATGCGTTCTGGGAAAATATTAAATGGCTAAATGGCTGCGAAAAACAACCACACACCAACAGTTATTTTCCACTAGCACAATGAGTTACTGTGTATTTGGTTAATTGATGAAATATAGTTAATATTCTGGTAAATCTGTATATTCAATTGAAGCTCAGCTATAAAATGTAAAAGACGAAACCTGAATAAAGCTGTTGATGTGAAGCAATAACTTGTGTTATTGAATATATAACAGTAAAATTAAAAATGATAATTATATTAATAGTATTAATAGTAATAATAAATAGTATAATACTGTACTTTATTTAACAGTATGCTTAAAACTACTGTAGTTATTTTTACGGTAATTTTACTGTGGTATGAAATACAGCATCTGCTGGATAATTGCTGCCAGCAAGTTACTGTTAATTTGACAATAAGCATTTTACAGTGCAAGGCTTATGAGCAGAAGAACACCATCCCCAGGATCAAACGTGGAGGTGGGGGAGTCTTACAGTATGGTGGTGCTTTGTTGTTAGAAGGGTAAATCTTGGCTATAATAAAGGACATCATGGATTCTTTGAAGTAGTCGGCCATTTTGGCAAAGTTTATGATGCCTTCTGTACATAGACTGAAGCTTCATTGGATCATTGGGCTTTCCAGCAGAGCAATTACCCCAAAGTATACATCCAAATCTATTGAAGCTTGCTTCAGGAATCCGTTGTAGAATGTTTAGTCTCCAGATTTAAATCGTATTAAAAATCTTTGGTGGGATTTGAAGAAAGCAGTGACAACATGAAACCAAAGATTATCAGTGATCTGGAAAGCTTTTGCTCATGAGGAATAGGCCAAGATTTCAGTAGAGAGGTGTCAGAAGCTTGTGAACCATTGTTTATTTGCGGTTATAAAGAAGAAAGGCAGTCCTTACTTAATGCCTGTAAGGAAACAGTAAGTCCCGACACAGTTTAAATTTGTGAAAAATGTTGAGCCAAGTTGATTTTTTGTATGTTATCGGGGTCACTCAAATTAATTTTAAACTTCTTGTCTGATGCCTCATTTGAAGAGTTTTTCACTTCACAGTTCGCAGAATACACAAATAAATGTTCGATTTGGGTTTGAATTTGGATATCTGCTGCTTCATCCAAGGTTACCTCTGAAGCGAAAATATGTATGCAAAACATCATCCTCTTCTTTTAATGTCCTATCTCCATATGCCTGGGAATGTGTGTATGGGGGCACTGCCAGCTGCCGTGGCTTAATATTCCAGCTCTCTCTGCCATCCCTGTCCTCTTGGCCTCTCCCAGTTTTACAGCCAAATTAGGGACCTGTAATTGGCAATTATGTTGATTCTTTTATGATATGAACTCAATACTGGACTGGACTGAAAAAGCATATTTTACCCTGGCCACAGATGGTTTGAAACATTTAAAGCTGTAATGACACAGCAGTCAGCCAAGTGCTAGAATATAGACAAATCCACACTTGGCACAGAGGTTAAAGGGATGACATGTCTCTTTCAGAGTAGGGATGTAAATGTCCTCGACCAACTAATTTGAAGAAAGTTTGTTGGTTCACCCAAAATTGAAAACTGTAATAACTCACTGTAGGGCTGTGCGATTAATCATAATTGATTTTTCGATTTTAGCTTCCAACGATTATAGAAACAAGATAATCTTCCGCATTCGACTCCGCGCACCGTCCTTTCCTTCACAGCGGTGCGATTTTCCTTAACATCCAAATGTGCTGTAAAGTTCAGTATACATTTGCTAAACATGCGAGACATTAAGCGCATTAAGCCGCGAAAGAGATACTGTTCCCTAGGCAGCTTTCTGTAACCAAAGTATATTGTGGGCTTCAGATACGCACCTAAAAGGTCAAATAGCTTACACACAAAAATGTCGAAATGCCGTTTCAGAGAGTATCCTCGTAAACACAGTCAGTTATATCATGAATGAATATGAAAAGTTGTGAAAGAAAATGCTTATGTAACAGTATATTGGATCTGTGCAGCTCTTAAAGTGAAAGCAGCCTAATAAATATGCTGCAGTCAATAATGTTAATCAAACAACAAAAGAAGAAGAAATAATCACTCACTGCTCTTGAATGAATAACTTTTGTAGTTTTAATAAGGATTAGTAACTGTTCTGTAACTGTTTTGTGGACCTTTTACTTACATTAGTTAAACTATTAGTTTTTGCTGAAGTATCAATAATTGTGAAATTTCTCCGATATTTAAAATTATTCATATCATGAAATAAGACTTTGATCATTTCACCCACCGATAATCAAATTAAATACCGTGATTTCAATATTAACCAAAATAATCGTGATTATGATTTCTTCCATAATCGAGCAGCACTAATTTACTGTATTCATTCCTACTGTACGTCATTCTAAACTCCTTGTTTTTATTGCCTCTTTATGGTGATTTTTATGCTGCTTTTGTTTTCCTTTTAAAGCTTGAACGCTTAAGTCTAATTGCATGGAAAAGAATGACCAGGACATTCTTCAGATTTTCTCCTTTTTTGTCCATAGAAAAAATAACAAAGATTTGAAAAGACATGAAAGTTTGTAAATGACGACAAAATGACAATGTTTATTTTCGGGTGAACTGTCCCTTTAATGGTAGTTTCTAAGGGTCCTCCTTTCATCTGTTTCCAGATATCCTCTGTAGTGCACAATGTTTTCCCTAAATGACCTCAGATTTTTTACACAGCCAAGCACCACACAAGCTCGCATCGTTATACTGACAATTGTCGTGTTACTAATGAGACCCCACAGTTCAGTTGTGAGGAAATGACCTCCGTTAAGACCTTCTCGTCGGGCAGATTTCTGTAGGATTAGATACTCTTAGTGCATATTGGTTTTGTTTTAGGTCCAAACCACCTTGTGGAACATACTTAGATGTTTGTGAATGGAAACCATCTTACTGCAGCTGGTCCAGGATCAGATACTCCAGTTCGGGTACTCCTTGAGCCAAAGTTAATAATAATATATAAGTTATTGCTGCTGTTTTAGCAGCAGATTGCATTATTGCCAAAAGCAATTACCACAGCAAAAACAACCTAACTATGTGTAAATGACCAGAGCTGCTCTGTGGATATCACATTGCAACAGATAAATTATTTAACCTTCCACTAGACGTATGCAGATGAAAAATGACAGATGTGTAAGTGTTCCACTGTGTGTGGAATTAGAATTAAATTCCAAAAAAAAACCATACAGCAGAAATCCCGTGTTCACGCTCGATAAATTACATAAATATTTGCGACTGTACAGTCTTCACGCTGCCACCTTATTCACTCAACTTTAATGAATGGAAACTGTTTTATAAAAGCAGCTTTTTATTTAAAAAAAGGAAAGAAAAAGAAAACAAACTAAAGCAGATGCTTTAGGATATAGTGATAACAATGCACATCTCCTAGCGTCAAGGCTTGCTAACTGCTCCGAGAAACTTATGTCCAAATATAAGGCACCATTACAGTGTTTTATAGCTTGTTTGCTGACATTATGTAGCGTCTTCAAAGGTAATGTCGGATTCCTCCGGCTTTAAATTGGTTCTACTAAATCAGGTGCACCCTCCATAGAGGACACCGGAGGCTCCTCTACATCTTTAATGTTGCATACCATTCCAGAGCTGAGGATGCCTGAATGCTCTTAATCTTGACTGAAATGGAGGAAACGTCGTGGCGCAATAGCGCTGTCTTCATTTGAGGGTAACTTATGGAAGTAATATATTCCAGCATGCACCAGATCATCTGTGACGATGTAAACATACTCAAGGGGATGGACGGGTACACAAAGATATTTGCTTGCGTTTTCTCAGGGATATAGTTGTTTCCTCTGCAGCTGTTTGCATTTAATACTTGTCATATTTGTTTTAGGTGAATTACAGAGTGCGATTTGTGTTCCTACGAATTTACCTCGGGCCTCGAAGCTGAGGGAAAGAACATTGCGGCCGTCTTCCAGTTTGTTGCTTCAGCTGATACAATTAAGAAAGCGCTAGGACTCGCTTGGCTATCGTAGATGTTTTGAGAGTAAGAGTAAGTTAATATGCAGGGATCAAGGGAAAGGTTGTCTCCTTTAATACTCTGGTATTATATTGAATTTAAATTGCGGTAATGGTCCTCCCCGCGTGCAATTTGTCTAAATGAGCGCGAGTCATTATTCCAAAACCCCAAGCTCTCCTTAAGCTTTTTTCACCTTTATTGGTCCGATATCTCTTTAAACACAACAAATAGGTGGCCTGTGACAGAAATAAGGTGTAAGCATTCAATACCGTTTTTTTACGCTCTTTCTTCTCCCCCGATCCCTTTCTCTCAGCAATACAAAGCCATGCATAATGTGCAGTCTGATAAGTGTTGTGGAGCACGCCAGCCCCCCGTCCTATACATCACGGTGGCGAGCTCAGCTGTGCCGTGAGAGAAGTGAACTCTGGGATTGGGCTGGCTGAAGTTGATTAATCGGTCGGTGCGGGTGAGAGACTCCAGGGCCAAGCAGTAGGTCCATCCTCGTGGCATGTGATGTTGATTGGCTTTGTCCTGCGCGGCCGCGCTGGAGGAGCGGACATTAAGATTAAGTGATGCTGTCGTGTCGGCGAGTGCTGCACTGCATCATTCGGAGGGAGAGACAGCTGCGGTGCTTAATCCTTCATCGCCAGGGGAGGCCTGCCAACCCGGAGATATACAGCCAAAGATAACCCTCCATAACTTCTGCTAAAGATCAGGAAACTTTGAATTCACATCCATCTGCTCCACAAGCTCCCCTTTAAAAATGAGCAATCGCTCCTCTGCAAAATGGAAAAGATGGAGAGGGATGGTGGTATTAATCGGGAAACAGTTGGGGACAGTGTGTGTGTTTGTGTGTGTGTGCAGTGCATGAATAACCTTTACTGCTAATAGCCTTCATTGCGCTCTCTAAACTGTGGCTGTTTTTCCATGTTTAAATGCCACAAGCGCATCTGAACACATTCGCTACGGATATATACACCAACGTTTCGATGTATGGGATGTGCTGGTGTTTAAAGCGCCGTTGGAATCTGCTTTTGTTTCTTGCATGTTAATTACATTTAAACGCATGTCCGTTCTCTTCTCAAAGTGCCTCAGATACATGCTGCATTTTCCAAAGTCACCACATATGTCAATATAACAGCGGCGACACTGAGCTTTCTTTCCGCGAGCGGAACGTTATTGGCTCCCGGGCCTACCTGATTAGGTTTAGTCATCTTCACTTTTTTGCCAGCCGCATAATCGTTAACTCTGCGTGTGCCAATCGAGCGTCTTGTCCCGCCAGCGCCCTGCACATTGTTCCAGTGAAATGGATGGTATTTATTTTACAGTGGCTAGAGGAAGAGAGAGGGTCGTATATGAGAAAATAAATCTAGTGTGGAGCTTGAGCTGAATGATTATTTTCTATGCAGCGATGGGTGGCGTCAGCATGTTTCAGACTGCTGGCCTTTGCATGTTTGCAGCTGGCTTGATGCAGCTGTCAGCCGGTGATTGATGAGTATCATCATTTAAAGTGTAAAAGAAAACGTCTCTGTGAAGGCAGACATGATGAACTGCCGCCTGCTGGCTCTCACAGACACGCTCAACCTTTTCTTCCCTCCCCTTTCGCTCTCTAGCCAAGCCTGTCCTGTCTCTCTCTCACTCTTTAGCTGTCTCGCTTTCTGATGCTTTTTATATTATTCTTTGGCATGAACAGGGTATACTTTGGTGCCCCACTACTTATATATAAAACAATTTGTGTATTTGTTCTGAGACATATTCAATATGTCATACAAGCTATTACCTAACATAAAATTAACCTAGAATAAAGAAGCTAGTTTAAGATGCTTTAAATGTAAATGCCCCCTTTTAAATGGCGATTTTTTTTTTTTTTTTTTTTTTTTTTGGGGGGATTGCCTATCCCATCTCTTGGTCTTCACTGTTGTCATAAAGTCACATAAAGTGTAATAATTTTGACAATTTGTCAATTGAATCAGTTTTTTTGTATTGTATATCATTTAGAATTTCTTTACCAAAAACTTTTTTTTTTTAAGCTGTGTTCAACCCTGTTGCAGCATCATTTTTTTTTTTTTTTTTTTTTTTTTAATCCATCCATCCATCTATCCATCCATATATATTTTTGGGGATTTTTTTTTAAATTATTTTATTTTATTTTATTTTTTGCCAACCCCCTTCTGACAAAATCAGTCAAATCAAATTTGGACATGCCTCAAATTTCGAAAACCTCATAATAAACCTCAAATAAATGAATAAAAAATAAAACAGCTATTTTCATATTTGTTTTGACCTCCTGAGGTTGACAATTAATATTTTATTCTGAACATTTTCACTTCCTTTTGCTGTTAAAACTGTCCATATGTTGTAAATAGGGGATTTTTTTTTTTTTTTTAATTTTTTAATCATATTAGGCCTTATTTTGTACTACCACTATCCATCTCTCTTTTTCACTGTCCTTACCAGAATGAGGAAGATGACAACAGAAGCTGGGCATTCAGAGCCCTCTCAGGCCTTTCGCTTTGATAGTTGTCAGATCATATGAAACGTCAAAATTCACGAAGCCTGTGCAAGGGGATATATTTAGTGTCAGCCACTGCATACCTACATAGCACCTCTGACAGTGACATATTACTTGTGCTGTCTCCTGCAATCTGATATCTTTAAATTTGCCACCTTGTTAAGTTTTGATTAATGCGATTCCATTTCAGCAGAGTAATTGGCTGGGCCTGTTGGTAGAAAATACCCAGGCTCTCAGCGGAACAAACGCCGGGACATGCTAATGAGGGAATGAGCCTGTTATATTGATGACACCGAGTGACAGTTATTAATGATTGTTATGATAAACAGACGAGTGCAAATCAGGATGAGTCTGGCAAAAGTGACAGTTTAAAAATAACCAGCATTGGAAAGTACTAACGAAGTAATATACTGTTAGGAAAACAATCATGCAGGTTGTCAAAGGAAGAAGTGTAATTACTAGGCAACACGGGCTGCCAGGGAGGACTAGGACCTGCACTGTAATGAATCAAGAGGAATATGTTGTGACAGTGTTAGCAGATTGATATGCTCTATTAATTGGATCTTTTCTTTTGCTTCAACCATAAAGGACGCTACATCATGAATGGCGCTGCGTTTGATGCCTCTAAACATCCCAAAGGAACTGGAATTACAAGCGAACCGGTTTTGTTTAGTAACAATTGGTCCCGTAGGAACTCCACCTAAAAGCAATATGTTTTTTTTTTTTTTTTTTTTTTTTTTTGTATTTTTAACAATTGCCTCTTTATTGTACATTAAGAGCACAATGTCGACAACACAGATGAAGCATGTGGGTTGGATGACGTTGGGAGGGGAAATGTTAGTTTAGCTGTGGCACATTGTTTGCTGTGACTTATTTGTTGTAGTGCTATGAAACCTTTTTGTGCTGTCTTGAAAGTTGTTTGAAAATCACATTTGTTATATCTGCCTTAGTTTACTTGGAGCTAGGAATCAAATAACACACCTTGCAGTGGCTGCATTTGCATGTGATTTTTCTCTGCGGACGTTCATGGGTGTGTTGTTGGGTAAAGCGTGCGCTGCCTGAAGAGGTGGGAAAAGGTGCATGTTTGGTTTGTCATCTTGCAAACTTTGCATGACAGGGGGACAGCAGTGGGGCATGACTGTCATGAAGTGGCTTCTTTTGGAATGGATGATCTGCTGACCTGTGTGTGAACTTTGTCTGTAGTTGATTTAGGAGCCTGAGAGATCAAAGAGATGGCAGAACCTTTGCCAAGAGGATGTCACAGCCTTGGGCTGTCAACGAAAGCAATCAGAACGAGCACTTTTGGACTGGCACCACCCCCGCTGCTCTCAACAACAGCACATTCTGCCTATTATTCACTTCTGGTAATGTTTTTTAATGTTGCTTTTTTCAGCCGAAGGTGGTTTAAAGTAATAGTTCACCAAAAAATTGTTGTTCACATGCCAACCAACCCGCATGCAGTTATTTTTGATAACATCTATTTTAAGATCATTAACTTTGTGTGTGTGTGTGTGTGTTTTTATTTGGAACAACAAGAGAGTGAGCAAATGATGACATTTAACCATGAAGCTCCTAACATTTGTACTCAAAAAATGACAGTAATAAAATAATTTATTTTGATTAGATTTTTTGGAAGCATTAAAATAAAGTTTCTTTTAAAAGTGCCCACAACATACTTTCCTTTGACTTCCAGTAGTCATTCATAGTCCTTTATTTGACTTCTACCTAATCTAGGGCCCATGAACTTTTAAGGTATCATTACTGAAAGGCCTTAATGACACTGAAGAGTAATTTGTAAAGGAACAGCATTAATCTCTTCTCAATGCAGACACTCCTGCTACACTTTTAAGGTTGATTACCTATAAAAATAGATCAGAATGGACTCATAAATCACACGATTATTACAGTGTCACTTTTACCACAAATTATAGTGATTAAACTGACTTCTATCTCTATCTGCTTTTAAGTTTAGTGGCCTGGAAACGCACAAATGTTCGTTAAATATGGACAGAGTCATTGAGCTCTCTCTTGTTCACAGGTGCGCTATGATTTCAACATGGGAAATCATCTGGGTAAATTTATAGCACCATTTCGGATGAGTGTATCTGACTGCGGAAGTTCATCAGTCAGCAACTCGTCAGCAATTTATATACACAATTACAAAGTGTCTCTCTGGTCTTATAATGAATATTCAGTGTATTGGTTATGGAATACTGTATATCGGTACAGCAATGGTTATTGTTTCTCCTATTTATTAGTTTAGATTTCCATCATCTAACACTCACTTAAAGTTATCTTTAAAAATATGAATAATTTAATAACACTTCTTTAACATCTTTAGCAAATCTCAAAATAAAAGTTGTGATGTATAAATTCTCTTGTGGCATCTAAAATTTGATTTTAGTTTTTAGTATTGTATTGGTTTCTGCCATTTATCTGTTGATTGGCGGACACATAAAAATAATTATCGGCCTATTGGAATAGGCCAGAATTTTAATTCCAGTGTGGCCCATTTCTATCCAGAGTAAGAGATATTTCGTCATCCTGTGATTTTTCTCTCATCTGGGTCGAACAGTTTACAGCTCACATTTCATTATTTTAGTTTTCCAGCCCCCCCTCCCTTCACTGATGACAGGTGCATAATAATTTTCCTCCGGCAGAACAATTGAGCTGACAGCAGTTTAAAAAACTTGGACAGGACAAAAGGACAAACAGTTTTCCAAATGAGACACCCAGCCAACATTACTGCAGACTTTTTATTAGGAAGTGCGAAGCCCTGGTTTTCATCATCCTCTGGAGCATCGGGGTGATGGCCCCCAAACGCTCCTTGAGCGGCCCTTCTCTTTTGATAAATGTTCTTTGTAAGTGTTCTTTTTTTTCTTCCCAAATCAGCATCCAAGAGGTTCAAACTGAAACTAAAGCATTTTAGCACAATTACCTCGAGCTGGAGGTGGATTGCATATACATGCTCACACACGCCACCTTACGAGTAGGTCCAGCGCTGGCCAGAATCCACGGCGCGTATGATTGTTTGCACCCTGGCACCTCTGCGAGGTCCTTTGCCTTGTTTTTCTGCTTTGAATTTTGCTATGATTGCAGGCCATCTGAAGCCTATGTGCTGGTGTCATTGTAGCCGCCCATTCTTCTCCTCCTAGCGGCCCTTATAAAGACAAAGGCTTTCTGCTTGGTGGCTGTCAGACCTGCTCCGGCTCGGCCCTGTTGATGTGTGGAACAGCACTGGCCTGATGTCTAAACTCACTTGCAATTAATGTGAAGCCAAACTAATTCGAGAGCCGGGAGTGCTGGGAAGAAAGACACTTTGACGGTTCCAACTGGAGCCCGGGTTGTTTTTCCTCCCATCATAGGTGTTGTTGATTTATGTCCAGCCCAATCCTGCTTAGATCATGAAAATGAATCAAGATAAATGTGGATAAGAAAGGGCGTAATGAATCTGACATTTACAAAAATTAATTCAACAAAAAAGATGTCTGAAATTAAAAATGTAATGCTTGTCAGAGCGAATCAGCCCACATGCGTATGTGATCTCCAGCTGGTGAAGCTTTTAATAAGCTTACATATCCAGTGCCGAACACCTGTTTCTAATTCATGCTTTCATGTTCTGGGAACAGATTACCAGCATTATGAGAATGAAGTAACGTTGCATCCATATGTAGTGTAAAAGTGGCCATTTTGATGTCCCGGTTAAAAGGGGCATTATGCGTAATGGCAGCCCCTGTTACGCCCTCGCCAGGCCTGCGCGAACCCCTTGTTCTGCACTGACTCCTGCTGGGAGATGTGGGGCACATATTGGCCCTGAGTTCACCCAGCTGTTCTTTGTCACTCTTCACACGCCTCCGCACTCCTCTTCCCCAGATCTGTGCTTTGCTAGGGTGCGTCTCCTCTTTCCTGTCGGGTGACGGCTTACTGGAATTGGTTTGTAGAGTGGGATCGTGCAGCTCCAACTGGAACGTGGGTAACTATGCCACTTTAGTGCCAGTTGTCATTACAACAAGATAAACTTTGTCAGCCATTTTTCTTGTACTTTTCATGTACTGATTGAACCGGATCAGCTTGGCACACCATCGCACATCCTACACATCTTAATTAAGTGTGATGTGAAGCGATAAATCATGTCTCTTGCATGGTAATCTGATTATTTGTCCTAATCAGTCCTGATTGTCGACATTGCTATGTGTCAAAACATTTTTAAGAATGCTTGGTTTGTATTTTTGATGTGCTATACTGGCTATCTCTGCCCACTGTGAAATCTCATTTGTTTGAAAATGTCAACCAAAAAATAAAAAATGTGTTCTAAATGGATCTTACTGACTCGTGTTGTGAAAACAAAACATTAACCTATTTGAAGCACAAAACTGCACAATATATTGAAATTACGGAAATATTGCAAATGTGCAAATTGCGATTATACATATTGCAACGGCTTGTGATAACCGAATGTTTTTAAGGTGACTGCTAGTGGTAAAAATAGGTACTGCAGTGCAAATTCAAAATATTGCAGAGTTGTTTCTCCTACCCCCTTCACCTCAGACAAGCACAATATACATTGGAACGTGATGGGCCTTACACTGTAAGTTGACAAGGTGATTTATCCACGTTTTGATATGCCTCTGGTCATAGAGCTTTTTAGATGGAATGCTGAGACTTTTTAGGTTGGGTAGAATCTGCGATCTCTGACCCAGTTCATTTGGTGGCTTCTATGGCTGCAATACATTGTTTTTCGCCAATTGGCATCCCTGTTGTCGAAATACTATTGGGTAAATTGGCAGTAGGCAGAATCACACAGACTAAAACAAAAGTAGAATAACTGGCTAATTTTGCATGCTTCCTACGTATCTGCAAACATATGGAATTTTTTTTGCTTTTAATACTTTAAATACATTCCAATGACTGATTCGACACGATCAACAAGCTGTCATTGACAAAGCGATGACATCTCATAGCAAACTAATCTGACATGCTCAGAGCAGTGCCAAAAGAATCTGAAACATACATGTTGGTTTGTCATTGTCAGGCTTTACGTAAATACAATTGATTTAAATTGATAAAATTGAAGAAAATTTGAATAAATTGATTGTCTTATCATATTATTTTTTAACAAGTTATGGTATATTGCAACGTCTTGCAGCCCTAGCCATCCAGTCATTCAGTTGGAATCCATGCCTTTGGGAATTTTGTTTGAGGATGAAAGATTTCCCCAAACAGGTTTTGCTATGTGTTCAAGTTGGTCACATGGGTTCACCACATTGACCAGCAGAAAGCTGCTTGCTTTGAAAGTGATCACACCTTTAGTCTTGGTTTCAAGAGTAATGGTGGTATTATTATTGGCTACTGTTAGTATAACTTAAATTGACTAAGTTTCAACTAATTTTGTCAAAAGTACTGACCACGATACCAAGTCGGAACTGAAATTTTAAAAATATGACACTTTGATCGCTGATGAGCGGATTCTTAAATACCTCTGATTGCCCATTGTGTTCACACGCTCATCAGATATGTCTGTGTTGGCTACAATGATCAACGCTTCCAAAACATGTTGTAAATAGAGATCAATGAGGCTCTTCACAGAGCGCTAACACAGATACAAACAGGAGCAGGCGTCTATCAGAGGACCACCGACTTGGTATTGCGATCGGTACTTTTGAACAACACTAGATTCAGCATTTAAACCAGGCTGATTTGGTTAGTTGGACTCCCATAGACTTTTCTGTTTTAGTTGTACTTGGCGGGTTTTGGGCACTCATGTTCCTCTAAAAATGTAAGCTAACCAGCTAAATACCAGCTTTTACAGGCTGTGAGACTTTTTTATTCAGCTGTGTTTTACATTTTGTCCTTCTCTCACAACCTTTTAGCATTTCACAATATTTAAGCTCCCGTCCCGTTTTTTTTTTTTTTTTTTTTTTTACAGGCAGGACTTCCAGTTCTGTGTTCTGGAGCTATGATCCTGCGTGATTAAGCCCATCACTGCTTTCTATCAACACACGTTCGACAAGGAGCTCTGTTTCTTTCTCAGGACTAAATCTCAAGCATTTTTCTCTTAAGCACTAACATTTACACGAAGAGACGCTTGAGTAAGTACACACTGAACTTCAAACCCACCATAATTGTGTTTCATGCGGGATGAAACTTGTGAATTGGACGTGGATTGCAAGAGAACAACAGAGCTGATTAGCAGTCGTTAGCTTTGCTTGCTGGAGCGTTTTGACACCTGTCTCCCAGTCTTTCTCTCTACATGTGGGAGCTAATCCCTCTATATTGCTGGTCACATGGCTGAAAGACTGCAGGGGAGACAACGGAGAGAGAAAGAGCGCTTTACGCAAACCTACATGACAAACGTCTAGTAAAGAGGGTCAGCGAATGGATCAGAACTGATGAGCCACTGGAACGCTAATGATCACTGACGTGTCATCTGCTGTCAAATGCTAGGTAACTACAGATGGCGCCACATTAAGACATGAAACATTTCTTGCCTTGACATTTGTTCTCTCTCCGTCCCATCATGACCCGTAAATCCCACTCACCGACGGCTCCGAGGTTGATTTCTCGAAGTGCGTGGTCGTATGAAACCAAGGAGGTTTGAGCAGGGGGGGCCTAGCCACATGCTTTCACGTAGGCGGTCCTCCATCTCGGTGTAAGATGCAGTACGTGGCAAACCATCTGGTTGCCTCTTGTTTACAGTACACAGTGTCAGCTCAGGCTTATTAATCATGCTTACACAAATGTCTTAATTACTCCCTATGTAGCTGCTCTGACTCCAACCCAGAAGTTGACCTTTCTCTCCCTGTTTCTTTAAACCATTAATCATACACAATCAACGCCAGCCGAGCCAAGAAGGCGACTGCACTCATTCCCAGGCAAATAGAGGCACCATACAACTGCATACAGCAGCCCAGGCCTGTGCCAGCGTTTGGCCATGTCTTTATTAATGACTCCCTTCCTAGGCCAGTCACATGCACATGTGTGCAATTTTTTTTTTTTTAATAAAGTGAACCCGAATAGGACAGTCACCCTATGTGGTATGTGAATCTGAATTCGAGGGGGAAATTTCATTAATTGATTTAATTAATTATTGTATGGCTTTAAAAAAACATGGCTTTTGTATTCAATTGGAATACATTTTATTTATATGTATATATATATATATATATTTGTGTGTGTGTATATTTCTCTTAAATATATAATTTATATAAATTATATATACATAAAACAGAAAAAATAGATATAATTTAATAGATACAAACATTTTAATGCAATTGTTTTTACATTTTTATTGCTATTTTTATTAAATATCGAATCATTATTTAACAAATAGTTTCCTGCTCATATTTAAACGAGATAAATGTTACATTTTTGATAAGTGCACACTGACCAACCCGACCAGATCACTCAAGTAAGCCACATGTTCTTTCTTCATATCCACCCTTTCCAGGCAACGAGCAGCTTGCAGTCAAGTATTCCTGGACTTAACAAATTTGTTTCACCTCCAGCTGTAATATTCAGGCATTTACTGCAGGCAGTGATTCATGTCTGTCACATGGCTTGGATGTATAGCCACATAGCTCAGTGTGAAGCTCTGATGCAGGAGGGCTTTAACATTTCAGATCTTGTTTAGCCAGGCGCACAGTAGATTGACAAGTGGAGCTTCTTCTGTAGCAGGTAACTGACATGCCTGGCTTCCCCCCACCAGACGAAAGCTTAATATATCATTTGTCAGTCAAGGGTAGGCTTTCATTCAATCATGCCATGGTGCTCAGTCAATGTAGCAGCAGAATCTATATAGTTTTATGCACAAGAGCACAAGCATGTACATGAAAACAGGGTGTTGATTCCTTAAACAGCTCCACTGATTACAGTTTTCACTAAATCACACACTATTTTCCATATGCTTGATAATAGTTTTGCTGTTGTTTACTGTTATTTCAAAAGAATTTATATATTTTATTTCACATTTTCACAAGATTAAGTCATCTTGCTTCGCTTAGAGACAAAAGAGCTGAATGCAACTCCAAAGTTCTGTAATAGTTTTATGGCTGCCCACAAATTGCAGCCATAAATTTTTCATTCTTTTTAATTCATGTCCATAAATCAGTCTCAGGCCTACTCTAACAGCCTAAATGGCGTTGCTGCATATTTTTGGCATGTGCATATCAGCGTATCTCAGAAAAAAATTAGAAGAAAAAAACAAACTGAAAGCTCATGGAAGGTATTGCATTAATTGAACGTCATAAATTATACAAGCTTTTATAATGGCAAGTCATAAATAACCCTGATGCATTGGAAACTGTAACACATCTGTGCTGAGATTATATATTTGGAGTATATGCTGATTTCATTATAATGGATTTCTCTTAGCGGGGTTTACTTAAAGCTCATTTGACAAGATGAAAGGTGGGCTAGAGCTGTATATTAAATGTTATTGTTCGCAAAGGCTTTTTCTTGATCAAAAGCGTGTGTTTTTTAAAGTCTCTACCTCTGCATTTTGAGCCATTCATAATGCTATAATGCATATTCATTGAAGATAGTTCATTACAATATTTAGAACCATTTTTAAGGATAGCAGAAGACCTCTATGCACTATATTGCATTTTGGACTTCATAAATTATTCATTTTAAAAATACCAATAATAATAATAGGAAAAAAATTATAATAATATCTCTCTTTATTTTTTTATTTTTTTAATTTATTTTTTTGGCATTCTTTGATGAACATGTTGAGGCGGAGCTAAGCCAAGGTCGTCTTATTACTTATTTCAGTGCACTCCCAGGAGTGTGAAATGGATGATTAAGTACGGCCCTTTACCGAAGCATTTACAAACACTGTACACATTGCACTCTTGAATATTGTGTATTATCTACCATTAGATGGTGATATTAGCGCTGCTGCCAGAATAATTGAATTGGCTCTTATGCTTTGGTTCGCTTGCTCAGGGAAAGAAATGCAGGGGAACAAAAGTAAATGCACCAGTGGCTTTATTAGCGCACTGCACAAACCAAACCTAGCCAGTGATTAGAGAGTAGGCCATGTAATTCACACAATTCCTATTTCTGACCCGATATTTGACTAAAATTGTGCAAATTAGATTTGAACGGTGAAATGTTTTAAACAGAGCTACACTCATATTGAGGACAGAAAGCACATTCAAATTGGTTTTAAAAACACACAGGGGGAACTCTTCGAATGCTAGGCTGTTAAATTTTGTAGAAATCTCCAGCGCTTTCTGTTCGTACCTGTTTGGGCCTGGTTATGACATACAAGCTCATTATCTCAGTGAACGCAATTGAGAAATGAATTTGTTTTGTGATGATTTTATCGACATGGCTTTCTTTTTCCAAGTGAGGTGAGGAGTGGATCAATAGTTAGCGTGAGATAGGTTCATCTTGATAATCCCCTCCTGTGAGAATGTGGAAACGGGTGGGAAAGCACCTTACAAACAGCATCCACTCTTCTTCATCAATCGGACCATAAAATCTATTTCTATGATTTGATGTGACCATCCTTTCTTGATCCAACATTGTTCCTCTGCCCTGCCTGCCTTTATCTTGGCACACAATGACCTCTCGATCAGGTCAAACTTTGCAGGTCTATTGGAGAACGTTTTTGAAGGTCCTCTATCAGGTTTGCTTTGAAGTACCCACACCTGCCTTTTCATCATTATCTGAATGCCATCATCCCCACAAAGACTTTTTGTTTGTCCCCACTGAAACTCTTATTCACACATGTTTTCTGACACAGTACATAACAAGTTGGCACAAGCCCCCGAGACTGCTTTGATGTCATTTCGCAAACGAGACGCCCACTTTTGGTAATGAGACGTAAGGGATTCTTGTGCCATTGTATTTATCAAATGACAATGGGGTTTGGATCACAGTAAGCTCACCTATTCATTTCAGCTCGTTGCATTCATGGTTGCCCTGTGATGTCCTGTTCTACAGTCTCAATTGAAACTGCCCAAACTCAGTGAAAGGAACAGTACACTCTCTTTTTCTTTCTTTTTGTTTTGTGTTTGCGTTCCTTGGGCCTCTCAGCCAATCACGTCTTGAGAAGTGCATATGAGACCCATGGAGTTTATTTTCAATATCCGACACTATTGCAGAGTAGTGCCAATTTGTATTAAATTATCAACAGCGTAGAATTTCAGGATTTTAAAACTGGTGTTTGTGAAGGTCCTACAGAGGGGAAATAAATGAAATGTATTGGATTAAAACAAATCTATTGTAACACTTTAGTTTAGGGTGCGGTTCTCACCATTAACTTTTTTAGCATGCTTATTATTAATATATTGGCTGTTTATTAGTACCTATAAAGCATATTATTACCTATTAAATGCCTTAATTTGCACGACCATATTCTTCATCCCTTAATCCCACCAATACCAAAACTTAACTCTTATTAAATATTAATACGCAGTAATGAAGAGTTTGAGGCAAAAGTTGTTGTTAATCATTAGTTAATAGTGAGACCCTAATCTAAAGTGTAACAATTAATATATATTAGATATTAATATATTTTAATATTTAACTATTTAGTCATTTATAGTTTTATGCCGCATCTGTTGATCAAGGGTTTTAGGTGGAAGTTCATAAAATGATTACATTGATTTAGTGACATTTTTTTGACTCACTTGCATCCTAAGCCTTCGGTCTTTGTTTGCATTGACTAGGTGTAATGCATTTCAAAGCATGCCAATCCTAGACAGTCAAGGTGTGTTCACGTGAATGTGTATTATGTCAGAGCTGGTTTCGGCCAGATTGTGGCCTATAGGCAGGAATGACCCCTCGGAAGGGTCAACAGGTGAGAGGTCAGAAGTTAAAGCCTCATCTCTGTGATTTAGTGGCACTCTGAAGGGAAGAGGACGAGACCGCTCTGTTCAGAAAAGCTGTCACTCCCCTGTGTAATTTGCTTCAGTGAGAAGCGAGTCAAACCATGAATAATGAAGGGTTGTTAGCCTCTGAAATGGAACAAGCAAAGCAAAACACAAAACACTCTAGCAAAATAGCTGTAATTACCAACAAGGCAGTGTACTTCTCAACAGTGTTATTGTGTGCAGACGACCTCTTAAGTCTTTGGCAAGGGGGACTGTTGCTGAGAAAATTTCACATTGTCGTGGCCTCTTTAAAAGAATCGAGAGGCTTCAGAAGACGTCCTTTCCTGCCATTCACATTTCATGAGCTTTAAAAATTGGGTACAACAGCCCATGAAGTAGTCTTCCATCTTGTTGGTAAACTACCTATTTATCTTCCTCTGTTTACCAGCAACATGAGGCAGCTGAAAAATATGTATGGGGATTATTAGAATTTTGAAAATTCCATTGCAGTTTTGCAAAATATTCCTTTTTCAAATTGCCCGAAAAACCACCTCATGCAAGCGTAAAAAGGTTTTACAATACATGGAAGTTTTTGTGAAATTGACGTGTTTACATTGGGTTTATTTTCAATTTGCAATTTCAGTTTGCGCAATTTGAAGGGTTATGGGATCGTTGAATTCATTGGCGTTTATTGAGAAGCTATAGCGAGTTTTTTTTTTTCATGTTTTAGTTTAGTTTATTGTTGTATTTTATTTTAGTTCTTATTTTAATCCTATTTAGTTTTTATTTTAGTTAAATGCAGGGCTGGGTAGGTTACTTTTAAAATGTATTTCACTACAGATTACAAAATACATGCTTTAAAAAGTAATTTGTAACGTATTTCGTTACATTACTCAAGTTTAGTTTACTTTGGAATGCTAATAAGTGTGGAACAAACACAAAAAAGGTAATTAAGTTTTTATCTCACAATTCTGACTTTTTCCCTCAGAATTGCCTGATATAAAGTTGCAATTGCGAGTTATACAGTTGGAATTATGAGATATAAACTCGCAATATTGAGAAAAGTCAGAATTATGAGATATAAAATTGCAATATTGAGAAAAGTCAAAAATATGAGATATAAATTCACAATATTGAGAAAAGTCAGAATTATGACATATAAACTCACATACTAAATTCACAACTGCAAGAAAAAAAATGAAAAAATTAGTATTGCAAGTTTATTTCTCCCAATTCTGACTTTATAACTTGCAATTGTGAGTTTAAATCTCGCAATTCTGAGCACATTCTTTTTTACAATTATACAATGACTCACAAACAACTATCACAAAACAGGAAAACAGTCAAAAACATGAAACTTAACTCCGCTTTTTCAGACTGTCAAAGTCACAGAATCACCAATTGATGTTTAAATGACATTAAAATTCAAAGTAATCACTTTGGTAATCTAAAATACTTTTCAGGTGTAACTGTAATCTGATTACCACCCATTTAAAATTGAACTGTAATGAAATACGGTTACTCAAATTTTGTATTTTAAATGCGTAACTAAGTTACTTGTATTTCGTTACTCCCCAAGCCTGGTCAAATGTTTCACTTTTCATTTTTACGATATTTTCCATAACCTTGTTGTGCATGACTAAAAAAGTCTTTGAAAGTTGTAGCCAGAAGAAAGTCATCATCTCACACTTTGCGTTGAATTCATTGACATTTGAGAAGATCCAGTGAGTCATTCGCTGGAGGAAATCTACGCGGCAAATGATTATTTAACATTGTGCGTTAGTGAAGTGTAGCATCTGCATGTGAACTCTGCTCCCCGCTGATCAAATCTGTGTTTGGGCTCTTTTACGACGGCAGGCTGCGCAGACCACCCAGGGAAAGATGGATGAGCTTAAGCTACCTGTGTCAGCCCCTCTCAGTCCCACCGGCTCGTCCAGATCCTGGGCAAAAACCGCTCGTTACAAATGGCTAGATTAAACAGTGACTCGCAGATGACAAATAACGCAGAGCAGGCTAAACTGCAGCACGGGAAACAGGATCTCGCCTTGACTTTTCAAGATTTATTTTATCAGTCAACTAATTAACATGATTTATGGCGCGGGCCGGCTGTGACTGAAAGTACAAAGAGACCAGAGCCACTCCCCCTCCCTGAAGGAGATTCTATCAGGTGCTTTCTGCTGTGCTTGCATGGAGTCAGCATGCAGTTGTAAATTCAGGCAGCTCTGCATTGAAGTGCCTGACCTCCCTTCACATTGGGAGGTCAGGAGTTCACATCCCGGCCTTAACCGTTAAAACCTGGGGTTTGAACTTCTGACCCTCCTACTGTAGAGAGTGCTGGTGTTTATCGAGGCTGCCAACTCAGGCAGGGGGGCAAACCAGACAGGAAGCTTTCTCGTAAGGAGCACAGGCTGGCAATGCAACACTTTCATGGAGAGATCTCATTATGCTGCTGGGAGCACAGGCAGCTCCGAACACGTCAACCGAAAGTACAGAGAGCTTCTTAGACTTAGTCTAATATTTTATACTCGCATATTAAGGTTACCCAGAAGCCCGGAGGACTGCTTGAACCCGTATATCTAAAATGAACCACATCTATCGAGTATGAATTTAAGTTGTTGTTTTCATCCGAAACCCACAGTCATCATTGCGCTGCTCTTGCAAAGTTGTCTTGACTGATCTTTACCTCAGAAAGATGTTTTTCTGTCTAAACTAGGTGGGGGAAAAAAACTAAATGCCTACAAGCAGATTTAATCTGATAAAGAATAGTGTTTACATGTGTATGATATACTGCCTGCCAAAAGTTTTTAAGTGGATGCTTCTACGACACTGGGTTCTTTATAAGTCTCTGACTGCTTGAGAGGGGTTTTCATTTCTCAGTTTGTCTCCAAGCATGGGTGTTCACTATTTAAAACAACATTACAGCCTACGTCATGCTGAGAAGCTTCATAGCTATCCAAAAGTTGCACGTCATGGGTTGTAAACAGTCATGACAAACACCTTGAAAATGGCATGTCGATTAAAACAAGCCGATAAATGTGTGGCTTGGATTATATTTGGCTTGTTAAAGCACTTAGTGTTCTTCTAGTAACACGTTTTGTTCCGTTCTTGATGCGTAACATGTCCTTTGAGTTTTTTAGCTTTACAATAAAACTCTTTTTTTTCACCATTTTAAAAATATATAATATTGTTAATAATAATTTAATAATACATGTAGTTTATTCAGCAAGGATGCATAATGATTACAAGACCGTAATGACTTTTATAATGTTAAAAAAAAGATTTTTGTTTCACATAAATGTTGTTCTTTTGAGCTTTCTATTCATCTAAGCATCACTGATTCAACAAAAATATTTAACAGCAAAACTGTTTTCATCAATTTCTTCAGCAGCCAATCAGCATATTAGAGGGATTTCCGAAGGATCATGTGACATTGAAGACTGGAGTAATGATGCTGAGAATTCAGCTTTGAATCAAAGGAATAGATTATTTTGTAAAACGTGTGAAAATACAAAATGGCTGATCAAATAAATGCAGCCTTTTTAAATATAAGATACTTCGTTCAACAACGTGACTCCAAACTTTTGAACACTTAAAAAGCTAAATGCATAATTATTATTTGTGATTGTCATGTTTAAAAATGTTTGTAATGAGTAAATGTCAACTTCTCAAAAGTAATTCATGTCGACCATGCAGTTGTTTTATGTATAAATAACAGAAAAGCAATCATAGACTCTTACAAGAGGAAATCCCTTGACGTGGATGTATCCAGCTGACACAGAGTGCACCAGGCCGGCATCTGGTATAACACACACAAGTAATTTATCTCAGTCTTTTCCAAATATTAGTTCAGCTAAGCCAGCGTTGCTCAATCTTTAATCGGACAGAGAAATCAGGCTTCTCCATGACAGCTTGCAGCTCTTATAGAAAGCTGTTTACATTTGACTGCAGGATCCTAACATAAATTCCTTTAAGCAAAATAAGCCTCTCCAGCATGTGTGGAATTTAGTTCCCGCTTGCCACCCTGGCAGAGCATTCGAAGAGAGTATTTTAATGAAGGATTTATGAACTAGAGGAAACTTGTTAATTGCACGTGGTAGCGGGGGTTGATGTGTTTCTGATCATACCAGCGTAGAGACACCGTTCCTTTGACTGTCCCATTCGATGCAGTTGTTCTGCAGGTGTTAAGTAGTTGTCCTAATTAAAAAGGGGCTGATGAAGAAATACACAAGTGAAAATGAACTGAAAGGAGTTTCTTTAAGTTATGCGCGTCACCTAGAATGTACAAATGAAGTTGGATGAGAGACGCCTATTGATTGAATGGTAACACATTACAATGAGGTTTAGTTATATATATTTTAGGACACTTAATGCATTAATGTTAATAACATTAATGCATTAAGTGTCCTAAAATATATATATATATATATATATATATATATATATATATATATATATATCAGGTGGGTGAACCAATGATTCAGTGGCCTATTCAAAAAAAGAGCCATTTTCTTTAGTCCTTAATGAATCAGCCTTTTGAACAAATTGAATGAATGATTGACTCAAAAAATTACTCATTTAGACATTTCCCGCCACCTACTGGCAGTTTTAAGTTTCTTACAGTACAATTTCATTAAAAAGAAAATTACAATTTTGGTGATAGTTTGCCCAAAAATTTAAATTCTGTTCATTTACATTTACACACACTCATGTTGTATCTATAGAGTCCCGCACTAGGCTAAATCGCATTAGGCTAAATCGTGCGCCTGATTTACTGATTCATTCCATCAAGGGGACAAAATAGTCAATCGTATGCATGATTTAGTAAATCGAGGGAACGAATTAATAAATCGTGCGCACAATTTACTTTTTTTTCCTGCATGCCATGTGCAGTTACAAACCGTACGTTACAAACCTGCATGAATTTCTTTCTTTTGCGCAACAACAACAACAACAAAAAAACGCTGAAGAAAAAAAATGGCCATTGTAGCATAAAAGTTCATATGCAATAGACTCGAATCAAATAAAATATTTATTTCTAAAGCTACTTTTTGTAATGGCTATTTTATACTTTTCTCATTTAACCCAATAATGACTTTAAATTATCTAGTGCAAATTTACTGTTTAAATCACTCTGTTATTCTTCTAGTTATTTGAATTGGAAGTCTCACTAATTCACTGAAACTCGCGTACTAGGTGGATATAATGGCAATTATGCGTATATATTTCCATTTACGAACATATATGTAACATTTGCATCAGATTGGGTTACATGGACAAGAATAAAATATTTAATACTTGTGGTCGTGATCGTGAGGTTTGATTTCCCCAGAAAATGTGCTCATCTAACAAATACAGTTGTTTAAAGTGAGGTTCATTCTGGCCTGGACAAATGTGCATTCAGAAAGGCTCAATGTGTGCCAGCAACTCAATATGGCCTGCTGGGGCACTAAGTGCATATTTTCAGAGATATGATAAGCATCACGTTGGAGTTCACAAGATGGACGGGGAGCTGCTGTCAGTTCAGTTCATGTTTTTTTTTTTTGCTTAAATTGCATTACAGGCTCTGTGTAAGAGAACATTTAGTTCCGTGGTTAACCTTTTTAGGCCCACATATCTGAAACCTCATTGTGTTTCTTCAAAGATGGCATACCAGTTGTCGATGTCTATTTGCAGTTTGACACGCAGTGAGAAGTCAAACAGGGTAACCTTCAATTTAGCCATCTATTGAGATTGGTTTTTCTGCTTTGTTTTGGTTTCTGTAATTTCATTTCACTCCATAGCGGTCGCTCCAAACCCTGTGTTATGCATTATAGCGCAAAGTTGAATGATTTGGTTTTGGACCTGTCTACTTACAATTATTCATGCAGATGTTGTAACTCTCCGAATGTTTCATATTATGATTGACGAATTGGACATTCTTTGAATCTTCATTTTTGAGCTACACTCTATGACTAAACAAATAAAAACTAGTTGTACAGAAAAGTACTCAGCTAGTTGGTTGGTCAGTGTTTGCCTTGACTCACCTTACCCCGTAATAAACAGAGCTATGCATCACTGGCTTATAGCTTCTGTCAGTTTTTGGCCACCTCTTGATTTGTTTCAGGCTGATTTTGGCTTGCATTGAAAAACTCCAAATGAAGTCAGACCATCTCAGATGTCTTCAGCATTGTTCAGAATGTATGTGCTAAGATTTGATTTTCAATTTTAGTCAGAAAAAAATAGTATGTTTACAGTACAATGGCTGAAGTCATTTGATAAACTAGTCGACTAGTTATTGTAAACCCTACACTGTCACTGCGTTTCATTTAAGATACTTCTCCGTTGTTAAAAATTTTAAGTATGCATGTGTATAATACGGTACTATATCCACTATGTTGGTATTGTCATGTGACCTTAAGCCCACAAGTGCTTCAGTTTCGACATGAATGTGTCACGTATGCTTACAGCCAAATGCATAGGTTTTCAAAGTATATTCATTGTGATAGTGTGCACGAACACATAAATCACGATTGAAATCATGCTTAAACCGATTTGACTTAGTGTGAGTATGAAATTGCAGAGGCTGCGCAGCTAGTCAATGAAGCATGGCTCTGTGATCAGTAGTAAATGCTTATAACATGCTTTTAAAAAAGCAACACGTGTCAAACATCTTTCCAAACGTGAAGCATTTATGAACCTCTTGTTCAACAAAAGACAACATTTAATAACATGTATTTACTCTAAACTCACTTCATAAAATCAGTTGAGTGTTTGAAAACATCTTCTGTGAGATGATGTGGCTTCTGACACAGAATAAGGCACACAACATGATTATTTCATAGTATTCTATACAGTGATAAAGGCCATGTCGATTAGCATTGAATTATATACTTTATCATGAAAATACCCAAGAAGGCTTGAAGAACGATATATAAACCATATATATTGTTGTAGGCGTGTGTCTATTAGTCTTGTTTAATCAAAGCATTTCGATCTTTGTTTATTCAGCTACAGTGATAGTAAGTTGCCCATAGGGATTTTGTGGAATGATGTGCGTTATATCATACTTCTGCTTAAATAACTTATGCCCATATTTGGAGTTTCTGCGCGAGAACACTCTCTGACTTTCAAACGGAGCAGCATTATACTGATCACAAAAACGTGCTTCACTCAGAAGCTGCTCATAAAAAAAAATCGAAACCTTTGCCAAATTGCGTGCGGTTTAATTTTGATTAATTGTGCAGCTCTACTATCCAGTGTCTGCACTATTTTTCTTCAAACGTTATGACTGATAAAAAAGGTCTTTGCACTCGTTTAAACTAGAGATGTGTGTACCCCCTCACATGAGCACTCAACAATTCACATTTCTAGTAGTTTGTAGTTTCTAGATTAGTAGATTGCTTTCATAAAGCCCAAAGTATACTTCACTTTTTATGAGTCCGCAAGGGTCAGGGTAAAGTGCGCGTGAACTTCGTCATTATAAGAGTACTGCGCATTTTAATTTTTTTCAATATTTAGTTTATCCACAAGGTGGCCACTGTGCCCTGGTAATAAAAAAGCTCCATTAACAAAACCAGAACCCATGCAAGCTACAGGCCTTCATAGACGGAAAAAAACATGGTCAAACTAAGTGTACGTTGCAAGGCTATGCGTTTGAATGTTCGCGTACACTAGCGTACGTATAAAAAGCGAAGTATGCCCAGGGCTTAAATGTGAAATAACGTCCGGTCCAGTGTTACCACCTAGTGGACAAACTAATGTGTGCAAAAAATGTATGGCGCATTTGCGTGTTGATGCGCTTTTAGAAAAGTTGGCCTACACACATACACTATGTGCGTACTATACTGATTACGAAAATTACATCACACGCACATGTATATTTTGGGCTTCAGATGTCACTGCCAGTTACTCTATGATTACTGATGTCACATGGCCTCATGGGATAATAGAGTTTCCATTGGATGTGCATTTCAGAATCGCGGTGGAAGTGAATTGCATGTGGATATTTTTCACATTTGGATGTTCTGCTCATTTGACACAACTTTTTGCATACTGTTTAGAAGGGAAATAGGCATATTTAGGCACAGGGCTTGTTTATTATTGTATTGTTGTGCCACTATTTAAACATTGCAGTTTCATGCTAGCAGTCTTTGTTCGGATATTGATTTTACACATCACACAAACATTTCTGCTGCTCTGAATGTGTGTGTGTGATTCTCAACACAGTAGCAAGGCTTTGTTGTTTGACCTACAGGGGGAAGATTGCGGTTGCATACTAATAAACGTCCTAAATTGAGATGATTGATGTCGCTAGCCACTCCCCTGTACTGCCTGTGACCTTCCCTAGAGTGTCCCTCTCTGTCTCTTCATCATGTCTCCGCATCTCAAATTTAAGCGCATTCAAATTTGTTTCACTCGCCCTGATCCGTTAACAGACATGGGTAGCGTGAAGAGCTAAATTGTCACTATTAAGTGCAACCTTCACTCTCTCCTGTCCCATGTTGAAATCAAAGGTGAAAGAAGTCACGTCCATCCTCTGTTCTTCTCTGTTTACTTTGTTCTACCTTTCTCTCACCCGTAACTGCCTCCCGCTTGGTGAACTCTGAACGCACTTTGACTCTTTGACAGGCACTTTTCAGGCATTTGGCCTTTGTGTGTGTGTGTTGAAGCCCCTTCGCATATTCCGACAGCATGGTGACTGCCACCCGGAGGTCAGGCAGTTTTACGGCCTGGTCTCTACTGCCCTGTGCTGTGATCACTAGGCCGCCCCCGCAGGGTTCAGTCAGTTTGCGGCCCAGCCGGTGCTACGCTGTGCTGGAATCAGTCAGTTTGCAGGATTGATGTCTGTTTTACACAACTCTGGAAACCCTGACCTCATGCTGCTATGGTCGAGACCCTACCGTCGGGCACTCATTCATTTGTATGGACACAGAGCTGTGATTCTGAGGTCAAAGGGAATTTTAAGAGTAGAGATTGTTGTTTTTTGCACTTTACTGGGATTCACGGTTTGTGGTGTATACTGTGTGTCATTCCCTTGTGAACCAATGGAAATTTTAATATGGAGCATGTAGGATTCCCACGATCATGGAAAAGCCTGAAATTGCAGGGAAGTTTTAATTTAATTGTGCCTGGAAAGGTCAAAGTAGTTCTAATTTCAATGGATTTTTTTTTTGTTCTAATCATTCTCAGCTCTGAAACATTGTTGTGCAATCTCTATAAAATAATAATAATAATAATAATAAAAAAGCAATAGAAAAAGAAAAACTTTATAAGCAGTCACAAATGAATCCATTGTGTGGGAACACTGATCAGGGAAACTTGAAACAATAATAAATATTTTGGACCCTGTTTTCTTTTGAGTGCTTAATTTATTTCCCAAACTTTTTGTTTTATAAACCGGAAATGTCATTTTGACTCATGCTAGATATTTATTGATCACATTGACAATAATATTATTAATAATAATAATCATTTTTATTGCTACTATTATTATTATTTGCTACTTTTGACTCATCTCCTTTTGACATGTTGATGTTGATGATGACGACGTCAATACTACTACTATTAATATTAATAATAATGATAATTATTGTTGTTGTATTCCTTAAAGGGAAATCATGTTTGCTTTTTTAAAATTGTTTTTTATTTATTATTTTATTAATTTTATTTGAATTAAATTTAATTTTTGTTTCGTTTAATGAAATGATAAAGTTAATTATTTGTTTAGCAAATTTTTTTGTTATATTCACCATATGAATGAATGAATAAATTGAAAAATAGCCTCTTTGCTTTCGCATAGTACTTACCGAATAGATAATATTGCGCATTGGACCCTTTCTTGTGCTTTAATGAAAGCTGTTGGAATGGGATTTTGAGTCAAAACCAAAATGTCTTGACGCAGTATTTTCAGGACAGAAATTAAACAAAGCATGTTCCAGCTAACTCCTTGAAAACTTGTCTGAATATAAACTTCATAATCAGACCTAAATAGTCAGATCAGACCTCCCATGTCTGATTGATTGAATCTGAGAATTGATGAGTCGACTTTGAGGCTGGTTAACGCTTCAAAAATAGTCATTGTGTTGTGTTAATTAGGAGGTTACAGCACACTTCATTTTTCCTTGTCAGATTGAGGGAGGTCCCAGATGTGCAGGCGGGTTCAAACGCAAAACACCCTACATCCAAACGCAGAAATAATGACTTTCCTTCCTCTTCACCCCTGAATTTCGCTGTGATATACAACTTGCAATTAAGCATGGCTTGGTGATTTAGTGATTAATGTCAGAGTGAGTCCTACAGGAGCAGTACAGGAGTCCTGATCAGCATCTTGTGCTGCCTAACTGCTCTTCTCCTATTACCAGCAAGATGGAAGACTCCATTTACCATTCCCTAACCTTTATGACAGCCAACTCTTTAATCACGGCTTTATTTCCTTTGTAACACTTCAAGTCATACACAAATGTCAGAGCGCAGGAGAGGCTGCCATGCTGAAGCAGACTGTGGGTTTAGTGATTTATAGGCCTCAGCTCTCCTTGCATGTTGTTGGGGGCTTTTAATTTTTATTGAAGGACAACACTAAGTAAATTGTCTAGCGTTTAAGAGGGAGGTAAAATGGAAAAGCATGCAAGTTCCGAGTCATGCACATCTACATGCTGAAAGGAGGCTTTTCGCAGAGCTGAAACAAAGGACCTGGTGAAAAATCTGTAGGCTGAGGTGGTTCAAACTAGTTTCTTCTAGTCAGGCTGGCCTGGCTTATAGAGGGGTTTTGGGCACTGTATGTATCCATATTTTATTTATTTATTTAAAAATATTTAGAAAAAAAAATAGCTGTTTATTTGTTTATTTATATTTGTTGGTTTATTTATCTCATTTGTTTATTTATTTATTATAATTATTGAATGTCTATATATATATATATATATATATATATATATATATATATATATATAATTGAAAAATAGAATTGAATATTTCAGACTACTTTTATTTGTTTGTTTGTTTATAATTGTTTGTTTATTTATTTTTATTTGTTTTTATTTTTAAAGTACATTTATTTACTTTATTTATTTTTAAAAATAATTTGAAAATATAGCTGAATATTTATAATATAATATATAATAGTATTTATATTATTTATATAATATTATATAAGAACTGCTAATAGTAGTAGTAGTTTATTAAATATTCATTTAGAATATTCCATTTTTTTTTTTAATGTGCTTTAATTCATTTTTCTAAATATCTGCGTATAAATGTGTGGGTGGTTTTGTCACATCCTTGATCCATGTGAATGTAATGTGTAATTATGAGGGCCTTATTTGATGTAATATTTGATATAAAAGTATATGGATAAAATTAGAGCAAGCCCTTGTGATATATTCTGAGCCAACTCTATGATCCCTGCTGTCCCTGAATTTGATGTAATGCCACCAATTTGAATCCACGTTCTCCCGTGAGAGTGGTGTTTACATCCTTAAACCTCTTGTGTGTCCCTAGTTAGATCTCTTAACAGAGTCAATAGATCATTTTTTTCATCTATGTTCCGCCCGTAGATTCTGTTTTATTTGGCCCACATCAGTGCGGCGTTGTTTCGTGCGAGTGTACTGAGGGACTCTTATGTGCATTAATAGAACTATTTGCTTTGGTGGAAATTGAAGGCCTGACAGAGTCCTAAAACGGGCATGTCGTTTTGCTCTCTGTTTGCTGTTTCTGTTTAGCTGTGAAAGCTTTTGATTTAGCCCCGTTCCCCTGGGTGCTATTCAGTTGAATAAGCAACAATGGTTGTGTAGTGCACAAGGGCACCCTCTTCTCTTTCTCTCTCTTAACCCGAGATCCAGCCAGCTCGACCTGGATGGTTTTCCTTTCTAGCTGCTGTTCCTAGTACAGTGTCATCTTCTTTCTATTCCTCTCCGTGGCCATCACCCTTTTCCTCCTCAGCAGCAGCTTTCATAAGCTCAGTAAAGCATGGCCTTCAATTCCCTTGTTCTAGTGTTTTCACTTAAGATCTGGAGTGATGAGCAAGAGTGTTTCTGGCTCAATCCTTGAGCAAAGGCCTGTGTTGACAGGCATTATTATTTATTTGTCATGGTGGATGTAATAAGCTGTAGGTACAGCATGGAGAGCCCTTGATTTATTGCTCTGTCGACCACCACTAGCGGGACGTCTGCTGTAGCGTGCAGGATGAATACGCCGCTGTCAGCGCTGTCCATCCTTCTCTCGCGCTCCACTCCCTCCTAACACCTAACCCATTTCATGCCAGAATACATAAACAATCTTTCATTATTTTGACGCCCTTTTTCATATTTGCTCCTCGCGGAACATGAAAATAAAGGGGTTTTCCTTTTGGTGTTATTTTATTGCGTTTACACATTTATCTGAATGTGCATCTCGAATCGGCTGACATGTCAGGTGGGGTTGGATTGATTTTTGCCACAGTTGTCTTTCTCAGGCCTGTTATTGACTGTGGTTATTTTAATGGTGTCGTACAAATAGGGGAAATTGGCGATAGTTGTCACGCTTTACTCAGTGTTATTTCAGTGTAGGTTTATTTATGTGGCGCAAGTTGTCACAATAGGAACCTGCAATTTAAATAACCTATTATAGTTTATTTAATGATCTTTCAGCAAAATGTATACAGCAAAACTTGAAGAAAAAAAATGAAGCCTGAATCCTAAAATGTAAAAGGGACACATGAAAATATAATACATATAAATATCATACATAGAAAATGATTACATTTTAATTTTTTGTATACTATAATATAATATAATGTAATACAATTATAACAATTAGGAATAGGGTTTGGTTTAGGGTTAGTTATGTAATTATGCGAAATTTACTGTTATTACTAAAGTAAGTACATGTAACATATTTAACTGACACTTTAAAGTAAAGTGTAAAGTGTTAAATAAAGTGTTACCTAATACCATATGTTGTTAATAATGATGTTGTTGATCATTATAGCCCATCACAATCACAGCACGCGAACACAATAGCCAATCGGAGGTGTTTACGAATCCGCTCAACAGTGCTCCAAGTGTCACATTTTTAAAATTTCAAATTCTGTACTTTTTATTAAAATATTTTATTTTAAGATGGTCTGAATTACTTATCTTGCTTGTGACTTGAAAACGTATAGTTTCTGAGATACTGTGACAGTTAACCTACACAATGTCAAATCATTAATTCTTAAATTATTATACATGATCTGTGTGTGTATGATCTCAACTGTTGGACGGATATGGATATATGAGCCGGGTGTCTGAGGAGCTGTAGATGACGGAGGTGAGGGCAGTGTCTTGTGGGTTTCCGCTGCCGTATCCCCCTGCATTAGTGTCACAGCGGATCTGATGTTTGGACTATGAGTGCCATATGAAATATCATGCCCTCACCGCTGTCAAAGGCACAGACCCAGACCTATTCCATCAACTTAATATTTCATGCTAAACCAATCACATTTGGGTAGTGGCTCAGTGTAATCCAATCGCGTACCATTAAAGAGCGACACCTCCCCCCCCTTCCCGAGTGCAGGACTCCTGTACGACCTGAAGACCTGGATGAAATCTGAATGTTCTGGAAATATGGCCTAATAGGGCTGGTGGAGAGTGACATGCCTCCTCCCGTCTTCATAATTTCCTGTTTTTGGCGGACTTAAAAGCTTTGCAGGGGTAAGGGATTTACTAAAGTGGAACTGACTTGGTAAATAGAGCTTTCGTTTATTAGTGTTTTTTTTTAATCTACAAACAGGACAGAGGAAGATACTTAGCTCGCATATCAGAATGGAGACAGGACCGTGGCAGTGGCGTGGGGTGGGGGAGAGCAGGATACAAGAGTTAATTAATATGAGAAATTTGTTTTGTGTTCTAATAAAAGGCTCAGCCAGGGCGGCTTGTCACTTAAGCCCGGCTCAGCTGAATGTCTGAAGGGTTTTCTCAGTGTAATCTGTGAATAACATTACACTCGGCTTCACAGACCTAACACCGAGCGTGTAATAGCTGAATTAATGCTGCCGAATACAGATAATTATACATTACAATCCGGTTTTTAAAGGCACAAATAAGTGTTAATTATGTAGAAAACAAGATCTTCTCAGTCCACGCTGCTGGAGCCAAACTGTCATTTGTTCGTCCCCGCTGGAGGCCTTGCCTTCCTCATGGGTTAATTTTGGTATTTTTCCTTTATCTTAAGCGTAGACTTTAGTTACCATGTTTTTTGTTTGTTTGTTTTTTTTTCCTTTCTTGGCTATCATCACTAACTGTATGGTTAATAGCAATCATTAGTTATCCGGCAGGGTTGGGGCGTGCTCAGATGTGGGCAGTGAACTGAGAATACTCATTTGGTCGCTGAATGCAGGTTTGACAGGGCCCATTTATAACTAGCTCATTCTATAATGTCCATCCTATTCATAACATTTGGTTGCTGTCTAATTAGAAGTGTTGAATGCAAACAGCTCTGGACTGAAGAGTAAACTGAATCTGTTTATCCATCATTGTTTTGTTTTATTTTTTATACAGGATATATATATAAAAAAAAAAAAAAAAAAAAAAAAACTTTGATTCTCTGAAAATGTTCATGGCTCTTATGCAGACAATCAGGCCTCAATGAAATGAATGAAATTATAACTAGAGCCCCTGTCAGAGTTGTTACAGTTAAAGTGATAATCACCCCAAAATAAAAATTTGCTGTTAATTTTTTCATAGTCATTAGGGCATCCAAGATGATGGAGATTGCCTTTTTAATTCAGTACAATAGCATGCAATGCAAGTCAGTGGCTACCACCTCTTTGGGAGTCAAAAACATAAACAAACACAGCGTCAGCTCATGTGCTCCCGCGCATACGTCACTTTGCTACAAGAATCTCGAATTCCAGACTGCCGTGAACGCGCTCAGGACCGTTTGCCGAGGCTGTGTGTTACTGGTAATAATGTTGTCAGTAATGTTCAGTTTCTTGCACAGACCAATTGTTTCGCTTCATAAAACCTCAATGTATCATCAGGAGCCACGGGTATTAATTTTGTTTTGCCTGTATGGTTTTTTTTTTGACTCTCAAAGTTGACTTACATTATATGAATCACCAACGATTATGGTTTCAGATAAAAATCTTCTTTATTGTTCTACTGAAGGAAAAAAGACATCTTGGATGGCCTGACGGTGTGTAAATTAACAGGAAATCTTCGTTTTTGGTTGTCACTTACAAACATAAATTTTTTTTAGATGTAGTGCTATATTAATACTATGTTTTGTGTATCCCAGTGCATAAAATCACTGTACTATGTTAGCCTATGCATTGCCACAGTACAGTATGCCAGGTCTATGTATGACAGCTAAAATTACTCAACCCTTTGAAATTGAAACTGACTAGAATGTCACTCAGTGGTCAGATATCTCTGAGTAATGACCGTTGTCCAGGGCAACACTGTATATGTGACTGCTCACCCCGGAAACCTATTTTTCGAGAGGCTACTCACTGCAGAGCCATTACCTCTTGCTCCCCCTCTCTTGACTTACTTTGGGCATTGTGGGTGGAGCAACCACCCCCTAACCCTATCCATAACCCTATCTCTCCACCCATTAAACAGGTTCAGCTCCACCCTTGAGCTCCAGAGAGGTGGAGCTGGAGGTTATTATGCTCTGCAGCGAGCACTACTTGTATTTTTTCTTACAGAGGTGCTCATGTTCGGTCTCTCCACAACTTGGCTAATACAATAATTCAGCTCAAGTCAATATTTCATATTTATTTATTTGCTAAGTAGCCACTTTGCTTCGGGGTCTTGAACACCCTATCAGTTGATATTTTGCAATACCAAAGGCAAACGATACATTATCCTTTATGTAATTTCGGTGGTGAATAAATCCATTTTGTTTCTCGAGCTTCATTATCGTTATCTTCCTGAAAGCACAACACAACCCTTTTTTCTTCCATTCTATTGAGTAAATCGTGTACATTAGCATAGCTAGTCTAGCGCCCTTCTGTCAGTGGTGTTTCTCTGCAGGAGCCAGCCCAGAACACTAGAAGTCTCTTCAGAGCTCCGCTGCTCTCCGGCTAAACCACAGCTGACACGGGCCTGATGAGCCCTTAATTAGTGATACATTTTCTCAGTGTGATTTCTATTGATGTGTGGGCAAGAAAAGACAAATTGAGCTGCCGCCTGACCTGAGTACCAATTGTTTCAGAAAATCCAGTAAACATCTCTCTCCCTCCCCTCTCTCTCAATGCCATCCTCGATTTCTCTCACCTTTCTTTTTACTTTCCACCTCCCTCTCCCTCGTTTCTCTCTCTCTCTCTCTCTCTCTCTCTCTTGCAGCCTGTCTTTTCTCGTTGTTTCGTGCTTACTCTCTCTCCACCTGACTTTGTCTGTTGTACTTGCGTGTGTGTGTGCTTGCCTGCATATGTTTGTCTGTGTCAGTGTGCATGCGAGAGATAGGTGAGTAGTTTGGTGAGGAGACGAGCTGCTGCATTAGTGTTTTTGCTTGCCTGTGCAATAGAAGGCGACGTGCGTCAGGGCCCCCGAACGACCGCCCGTCAGTCGCAGATGCAGATGGGGGCTGAGCGACTCCCTAGCGGCGAGGTGTCTGCGCCAGCTCGCTCTCGCCGTGATTGCGGGATCCTGGATGAAGTCGGCACTGACAAAGTGCAGTGATTGATGGATGGACGAAGCCGGGAAGTGGATGAGAGAATGGTTGAGGGTGAGGGGGGCGGGGGGCGGCGAGTTTAGTGCAGGCAAACGGGGATAGACAGAGAGGAATGACCTGTTGAGGTATTCAGCCATGCAAAGCTCCACTGCAATTTACTCGCTGCTAACTGAGCGCACCCAGGATCCTTTGCATCTGTAAAGATTTGGCCACGGTGTGCATGAGGGCTTTTGACAGCCAGCAGGGGCTGCATGATTTCAGATAGTATTGTTTTACGGCTGTGTGCATAGACTCTGAGCCAGGGCTGTCAGAAGTGCGCATTTTATGTTTCTGCTTAATGGTGAGCATGGAGGCTTGGATGTATCCGTGGGATTTTATGGAGTCATCAATACGGAGCCACAAATCATGGCACTTCTTTATAGAATAAAATAAAATACTAATTTCATAGAGCTTGTGTGTGTGTGTAGGGCGATAACATGTTTTAATCGGTTTTATAGAAAACAAATACAGGTATTTGCTTAATTTTCAATGTATATGATTTTATACATGCTAAATTAGTGGAACAGTACAAGAGAGGATTGTTGTTGTTTTTTTTGGCAAACAGTACATAAAATTGGAAATGAGCGATATTCTCTCCCATTACTAAACAAGAAGAATGTAGCTATTTTGTATTTTATGAGTCGTTTCCCTTCAGTTTGGAGCTCAATGGCTCTTTATATTAAATGTGATGCAGGTAAATCATCCATGGCTTAGTAGTTTCTCTTGGCCTTCTATATAAAGTATAATATAAAGTGCTGATTAAAATGCAAAACACTGATCACATTTTAGAAGCAGCTGCATAAGTTAATTACCCAAAGTTGTTAAAGGGTTAGTTCACCCAAAAATGAAAATTCTGTCATTAATTACTCACCCTCATGTCGTTCCAAACCCATAAGACTTTCATTCATCTTCGGAAAGCAAATAAAGATCTATTTGATGAAATCTGAGAGCTTTTTGTTCCTTCGCAATTGCAACTCTTATGCTTCAAAAAGTTCATAAAGAGATTGTAAAACTAATCCATATGAATTGAGTGGTTTAGTCCAAATTTTCTGAAGAGGACCCACCCCATCTGAGGGCTGTCCCCCGCCCCCTTCAAAATATCATTGAAACTCTAATATAATGATATATTCTTATATAATAAACAATACAAACGTAAAAGTGGCAAAAAAAAGTTTAGAAAAATCTTTAGCCAAGGCTATTTTATTCACTTTAATAAACATCGGATGACATGATTATTTTCTCCTAATACAGATTATGTTGAGTCATTAATAAATTAGTAAATGTAACTGATGTATTTTACCACGAGTTCGCTATGTCAGCGATTATAACATTATCTAGCTTGTTTGGTAGCATGTTTAATACTGTAGCTTGTTGGATATTATGTTATTAAGATATTAACTAACACTGTGATAAGCTTACATGTGAACTGACATTAGGGTAATATTGCAGACCTACCATTGTGTTGGGCTTTGCTCAACATGATGTTTAGTGGCAGATCAGTGGGCTTGCTGCAGTTGAATATCTAAGTTAGTCTAAGGTATCCAAGGAATATCTAAGACGTCCTATGTTTTTGTCATATGATTTAATTTTACCATGTCTTTATGAACTTTTTGAAGCATTAGATGTCAATTGTGGGACAAAAAACTCTCAGATTTCATAAATAAAAAAAAATCTTCATTCATGTCTCAAAGATGAATGGAAGTATTACGGGTTTGGAATGGCATGAGGGTGAGTAATTAATGACAGAGTTTTAAAAACGATCATATCAATTACAATTTATTATTTGCATCCCTAATTTTAAGGTATGTACATTGTTGCACCTTTATCACAGATGTGATAGTGGCTTTTTGGGATCAGCACACTACACTAGAGTCATTTTTTAGCCCTTGAATGCGTAATGGTGTTTGGAGGCAGAGCTGGGGGGCCGATAACCTTGTTGTCCTGACCAAACCCTTCCTGTGCAGTGTAGGGAAAAGAAGCGAGCGGTTGGGCTGCGGAATGGATTCTCATTACGCCTGGACCTGCTCTACATTAGATGTCATGGGTGGCAAGGAGGGCCATTCCAAGATGAAGACTAATGCTGCTGGCCTCAGGAACTCCGATTAGAATCACACTCATTACTCAGCGCCACTGACGGAAGCAATTTAAAGGCCCCGTCCATACTGTACAAGGGGCAGGGCAGACCTCTGTCACACACACACACACACACACACACACACACACACTCGCTCTCTCCCCCACTACTTTGACTGCTTCCACCAAGGACATTTGGAGGCCAACCGTTTCTCTAATTTGCTTTGCGTTTTACCTCTCATTTACTTAATCAGGGTGAAGAACCCAACCAGGCTACTTTCCATACGCAACTCTAAACGGTGTTTAGAGCACAAAGCTGCGATGGAAGAGGTGGAAGTATTGATACAAATGTAACGTGATCTTAAAAAGCCTACTCTCACTTTCTGACCCCTTGCTAAAGATTATGTGGTCAATACGTGTCAGCCGTTTGTCAGCGCTGGTGATTTAGAAAGGTGTGCAACACTCTTCGCACAGCAAGGTTACGGTTTCAGTGAAGCCCTGATGACAGCCAGCCAAAAGAATAACAATCAGCTGGAGCAGTGAGGTGCCTGCCATTCAATAATGAATGATCGGGCCATCAATTAGCCGCCGTCGCTGTGGAAACTCTATCATTGTAATGAGAGATGCGGCTACGTGCTAAATCGCTGCGCCGTCTTAATGTCAGATTGTGTCTGGGAAAGGCAGCATTCCTCTTATGATTTTGAGTCGTAAACGGGGCTGTTTGATAAATTGCCTGTGCAAGTGTTTGCATATCATCATTTCCTTCAATTGACCTTGACGAGGCAGTTTGACAGGGCCAATGTGCAGAATGAGATGGAAAATGAATGACAGGGCAAAGGCAGACAGAGAGTCATTCTTTGTGTGATTGGCTTAGAAATGTTGCAAATATGCACCTGAATAACTTTATTGCTATTAAGAAGTCATTTCAGTGGCAAAAACATGTAACTGTTGTTTTTGTAAGTGTGTCATGTGCACAGTTTTGTTTTTGAGTTTGTTTTTTTTTCCAGGTATTTTTATGTCCCATTGGTAACTTTATTTATTTATTTATTTTGTATTTTTAAAATTATTTTCTATTATTTTTAATTATTTTTTATTTTAATTCTTACATTTTCAATTTGTTTATATATATAAATACACACACACACACACATACTGTATATGTCACATTAAAATTATCATAGAAACGTTTTACCATACCATTATTTATTTTAGCTAATTTTCAAATACCATTTGTTTTCATATTGTATTTTATTCATGTCCCAGACTTTCAATCTACTATAACTATAAAAATCCATCATATATTGTTTTTTTTTACTAATGTAATCAAAGAGTGAAATAAACGTTTTTGTAAAAAACAATAAGGTGGATTTGCTCGGCCGCCGCAACAGTCGCTTCAAGCGGAGTGATACAAACGGTGGAAAGGAAGGAGTGCTGTTATCACTAAAATATCGCACGGCTCTCAGCCAATCAGATTCCAGAACCAGAAATAACTGTTACATATGCAAAAGATGTGACAAATATTATAAGTGTGTCTATTTAGAGCACCCAAATACATAAAATTAGCCCTTACAAGAAAAAGTTTTAAAATCTTTCCATGAGCATTCTTTCCACTACATAATCTTATCAGACAAATCCATAATGTGCACATATCTTTGTTTTAAGTTAGTTCACAGCACCAAAAGTGCCCATAGCTGAAGAAACACCCTTTTATATTGTTTTAATGACTCCCTTGAGATTTGGAGTGAATGCATTCTTTAGAAATGAAGGCCACATCTTTAAAATGGCACACAGTGTGAGCAAATGTCAGTTTCATGACATATGAGAGTCTGGTTGGATCAATATCTCGTGTTTGATAATGAGACATGATGAAAACAGTAGTCAGATAGTATCTGTGGAATAGCAGGTGGTAAAACCGAGGCTAGTTAGATATCATAACATAATCTAACATAACATAAATGACGGTCTACTTTTCTCTTCTGGAAAAAGCATGACATTGATAGTTTAATGCATCTCCAGAAATGTTGGAATGTTTTATTACTGTCATAAAGAGGGAGCTCTGTGTCACACTGTCCATCGAGACCCATTCTCTTTGTGTATAGATCCACAAAGCACTGCAGATTGCTTAATAGTTGTCAATGGTTGATTTATTTAAGCTCGACAGCTCCATGATGGCTCTTGTGAGAAGGCCTGTCAGCCTGCGCTGTCTGTCTGCAGAAGCCTGCTGAAGATACAGTAATAAAACAGCGAGAAATCTCTTTCATTGGCGAGCCGGCTCCTCCCTCTCCCTCTCTCATCTCTCTCTCTTCCCTTCCTCTCTCTTTTTAACAAATGGGCATCAACAGGCCATGAAATAATCAATGCTGATGATCCATCTTGGGTGCTGTCGATATGTTAATGAGTCTGCCTCATCGTTATGGCGACGAGGCCATAAATCATTCGCTTTTACCAGAATGCATAGCAGCTGGTGCGGCAAACCCCTGGCCAGGAATAAAACACTGTCTTTTAACGATTAATGTCCAAACATTCTGCTGCTCTGCTGCTTGATTGTTTTCAGATGCCAAAAAAGTAGGACGGATTGTAAATCAATAAAACAATAAGACAAAGTGTTTTAATAAAAGGAGAGGTTGCGAGTAAATCATCGAGGCTCTCCATTTAGCACTGCTTCCTGGGTAACGAATAATTGGATACCTGCTGCCCAGGAGCCATTTTTAAGGTTATAAATGCTTGTGTCTTCATGTAGTGTGAAGCACGTTGGTTATAGCTTGAGCTCTGAGTGAGTGCCTGTGCGTTTATGTGGTTTATGCTTTCAGCATACAATATTAGTGAACAAGATTGTATCTTACGACTTATAGGTCCATAAAATTAGTTAATTATGTTTTATATATAGCTTGTTTATATACTTTATTATTCTTTTGACAAGTGCATTTTTAAAACACACTGGAAAAAACAATAGCGTAGGATTAACTTGATAAATCCCCGTAGCAATTTGCACTAACACTTTTTAAGCAAATTTGACTGCTACTGCAAAAACAGTCAATTCTACTGAATCTACCAATCTAATGACGATAGTTTAGGTGAAATCTGAGAGATTTCTGTCCCTCCATTGACAGTCCACACAACTACTAACTTGTCACTTCAAAAAGAGTGAAAAAGAGGTCGTGAAACTAATCTATTTGAATCGAGCGGAGAGGTGATCGCTTTATATGATGAACAGATTGAATGTAGGCTTTTATTCACATATAAACATTGATCAATGAACATAAGCTAAAGCGTACTTGCTTAAGAACAAACTTCATTGGTTCTTGCGAAAGCTCAAACATGCCGCATAACGCGAGAACCTCATTGGTTCTCGGACGTCAAGTAAACATGCATCGATGAATGTTTATATGCGAAAAAAAGTCTAAATTCAATTTGTGATCATGACACAAATTTAAGGTACCTTTTAAAAAGTTATACTTACTGCTATTTTTAATGGCCTTTTAGAAATGTCGACTGTTTAACTACAACTAATCCCTTATACAGCATTTATAGAGCTGCTGAAAATTAGACTTTATTTTTGCTTTTTCACTCCATTTGAGCATTTTCATGTATAGTTCACTGCACTGATTGAGATTACATTTCCTACTAATCATAAATCCACAATATGTACATATTTACAGGCACTTTACATTATCCATTTATGCATGATACTCTGGGCACATAAATAGTGTGTCACATCATCCACACATTACACACAGTCCGGGCAACGAGACAGAAAAGATCTGTTTTTAGAGGTGAATCATAATAATATGTAAATAAGGCAAGATTTTAAAGCATTTGTTTAATCACTGACCTGTTTCTTGGATAGAGTATGTTCTTTCAGTTCTGCTACTCATCTTGTATTTTACACAAATCATAAACATTGTGGACATTTTTGGATTCATTGTTCCTATAAACTTTGAGTTATGACAAATCTAGCTGAATTTAAATATTCTCTTTTCCTCAAATGTTGTACCCAGATACATGGCCTAAATTATTTAGACAGATATATTTTTTATACCATAGTCTTTTTGAATGCTCGATTCTGATTGGCTTGAAGGTTTGCAATAAAACACAGTTCCAAGTCAGTATAATCACCGTTCTATATTTATGGGCTGCTTTCATTGAATTGCACACACACGTCACTCGCACACAAAGATCGCACTATGCACTCTGAAACTTGTTGTCAATGCTGCCTCGTGGCTTCTATTCAAAAAATTAGCTTAGCTACTGAATCGCTACATTGTTACTGAGACATCACTGTTTTTGAAGTAATTAAACTTACAGCTGCATTGCTAATAAATAGATGCTGCACACAACATAATTCATTCAAATAAATGTTATAACTCAATACTATACTACACTACTTTTATCTCTGTCTGATTTAAAGCAGACTGAATGTTAGCTCTAACGAGTGATAGCTTATAAAATAACCGTCATTTAACCTCTGTTATTGTTCATTTGGGGGTCACACTTGTGTTGGAATTGTGGGAATTTTGATATTTTAGAGTGTCACCCCTTCATTGCTGGGCATTTTTTTTCTGCATTGTGGATCATTTGTAGATTGTACATACAGAAATTATTTATATTTTAGCTTTTGCAAATCAGTTCAATTCACATTTATTTGTATAATAACACTTTTCACAATTCACATTTCAAAGCATCTTCCAAGTCCACGATTTTTTTTTTTGTGTGTGTGTGGACAGATGGCAACTGCCATAAAATTCATAATTCCGTACCTTTTCTGATGAAGTAGAGTTTTTTATAAAATATCAAAACTTTTTTTCCAATCTAAAATGACCGAACAACACTAGAGAGTTAACACTTCCAGTCATATTTAACACTTGTAAACATCAATGACAGCTTTCACTTGTCAATGCTGGCAAATGACCATGGTATAAGCAGGATAATCCACGGCTAGCTGTGGATTAAATGATTTCAATGTACTCCTCTTCGTGTCGGATGGTTCATTGCCTCCACGTCGTGCATTAAGACAATGCACAGCTAGACGTGGATTGTCCCTTAAATATATTTTCATAGATTTTTAAATAACTGCATCAATTAGCGGTTCATGTTCACTGTTAATGTGATGATCCAAACATCAAGTTACCATATAAAGACACCTGTGTAATCTCTACAACCAATTCGTACGTATTTTCCGAGGTGGCTAACTCACACGAATTCATACGACCTCACTTGATATGTATAATGTGTCTAAACTCCAGTGATGGGTAGGTTTAGGGGCAGGGTTTGGGGGTCATTCGTACAAATTCAAACGAATTTGGCAAAATACATATGATTTAGCAAAAATCGTACTTTGTACGAGTGAGGTGGTACAAATTTGAACGAATTAGCCACCTCAAAAAATCCGTACGAATTGCTGTGAGATAGGGTTGGTAATCTTGAGGTCAACGGACTTCATGCATCGACTACAAAATCAACTTGACACTCACGGAAGTGAAGCTAGTTTTGAGAAAAGCTCCTGCATCGTTTATTTGTAGATGCCACTTGATTTGATGTTTTATTGTCTCATACAGTGGAAGTCATGCAGATATGTTTTTGCCACTGAATCCACCATATTTTTACCATAAGAGCAGGTGTGGAAGGTGTTTGCAAATTGAGGCTTCCATTGTCATTTTACTTCCAGTTATGTTGCTTTATATTGGTATTTGTTTGTAACAAAAACTGGCATTTGTTATCATTGTATTTGATCTTATTATCATAATTATAAACACTGGTTTAAAGCACAAATAGGTGTTAGTTGTTCAATAAGGTAGATAATGGCTATGATGTGTTCTGCTGGTAGTAGTCAGCTGTAGAGAAGGTTCCAGCAGCTCGGCCTGTTATGAGCTGTGTTATCTGTACAGTGCTGAAAGGGTCTGCCAGCAGTAGGACAGTGAGGGGAATATGATAGTTGTTTCTCTCTGACGATGTATGTCTTCCAGGAGTACAGTTGATTGTATAGTGTTCTTATAACAATTTAGCTCCTGTTAGGGTTATTGCGGCTTAATGCTGTTGTAAAAATTGAACATGACACTGGGGTGATTTATCCCCTCTTTGTTTTCTTAACCTTGGATATTGGATTGTTTGTCAGACCATATCACTTTGATTTATGACAAAGTGTGGGACTGATAAAAACATAATAAACACACTCGCACACATACACACCAGCACACACGCACATTATGCAAAAATGGGAATATATTTTCTGTGCAAGTGCAAAAGTAAGAAATAACAAGTGAGGGGAAGTTAGATGGGAGGGGACAAAGAAAGAGATGATGTCAGTGCAGTGACGGGGTGCTTGGAGAGTGTTCATGAAGAAATTTTGACATTTACAGGACTCCTGAGGAAAATCAGGCTGATTGTCGAGTTTACTGAGAGGCCCTGTATTTGCTTTCTTTTTTTTATGTGCGTTACAACTGGTCCATCTTCTCCACTTCAGACTTTCTGGATCACGTTATTCACTGAATGTTTCAAGCGCTGTCTGTAAATTTCACATGTTGGATGATTTAAATAAATAAATAAATAAAAACAAAAAACAAACGTCAAACCAGCAATGTGCATTTGCGAAATATTCAAATAATTGAAATATGAAATCATGTAAGGAATTGCTTTTTTGCCAATAAAAATGAACGTTGTAAAAAAGAAATGTAAAAAAATAAAGAAAATATTCATTGAAACTGAATAAATTGTGTTTGAAGATTAAAATGTTTGACTTTATTTTTAATACACTGCATGTTTTGCTGTTTTCTCCTTTCTTTCACTGATCTGTTCTTACAAATGCGTTTCCAAATTTCGTTTACGATCCCTGAGTTTCCGTTCGCCATTCTGGCACAAATTTCTTGTGGGGGCGGGGCTTACAGCGATATGTTCTCATTGATCCATTTTTAAGGTGTGGCTCCTTTAAGGCTTGTCAGTAAATCGCCGCTGTTATGATTGGCTAATGTTATTACATAGGAGTCAGTATCAACGCCCGCTCACTATTGCACTCGAGTAAGTGTTTTGAAAACATTATCCATATAAAACCGTCATTTACAGACAAGGCATTATGAAATCATTTACTTACGGTTTGTGAAGCAGCCTCCTGTTCTGGCCTCTGTGCCATTGCAGTAGATTTTATATGATTTTCACTGATATCCGGAGAGTGGAGAACAATAAATCTGCACCATTATGGCTCTGCCAGCTAAGTGAATATTATTCACACCAGTGCCTTCCAATACATTCCTGTATGCCTCTCTATATATAATGTATAGTAACTGGCAAGGCCACTCAAAAACACGAGAGCGAGTACGGAAGTGTGAAGGTCTCCCAGCTAATGTATTCAAGGGAAACCTCTTGGGGTTAATGCGTATTCTAAGTTGTCTTTTGAAGAAAGAAGGCCACTGATTAGGAGCCCTGTTTAGTATGCACCTATGAAGTTTTTTACAGGTAAGCAAGCACTCTCTCACTTGGCGAATCCAGAAGAGATGTACTGAGAATATAACATTTTATCATTAGTTCTCGCCTACCTCTCGCCTACCTTTTTTTCAGTGTTATTTTGGACCCCATTGACATGAATTGTATGGAAAAGAAAACCGTTTTCACATTTTTTTCAAAATATCTTTTATGTTCCACAGTGGAAAAAAGTTTTGGGTCGAAAAAAGTCATGTTTCCAATGACATGAGTAGGCTAAATGATGACAGAGCTTGTTTCTTTCTTTCTTTTTTGGTGACCTATCCCTTTAAGACTAACATTTCTGTTATCTCCTTTTGGGTTTAAAAAACGAAGTCTTTTTTATCCCAGCATTCGTCTCTCTTTCTTTTTTCTTCCTTTTAAGTATTATAGTGATGGATCTGCTGCTGTGGTCTGTGCCAGCATAGGGCTGACATAACAAAAGTTGTTTAAGTTATCCAAAATAAATAGAGAGTGTTTGAATGGAGATAGATAGCAGAGAGCGGTCTGGGAAACTACAGAGTTTGACTTGTGGAAGTTGCCTTTCTAAACTGTTTTTGTTACCAAGACAAGGAACATTAACTCCAGATGACAAAGAAAGTAAATAATCTATCAGTAGATGACAATAAATGCCATGTGTTGAAGAAGCAAATGAGGCTTGTGCTTTTTCTCCCCATCCGTTCCACTATCCATACAGGTCTAAATGTCGTCGGGATATCTTCCATATTTTCCAGCCGGGGTCAGCGGAATCCATCCACATGCGGAGCAGATCACAGAGAGAGCGGTGAAAACTATTAACAAGAAGTGATTGCTTACATAAATTCAGTCGTGTTGTTAATCTTCATTCTTTCCATTGTGTATATATAAGCAGAATTTGCATCAGCTCAACACAAACAACACTGTTTTCTCTGCAATCAGCGTTCAGATGACTGCAGGCCTGCTTTATGGAGCATATCGGCTGAACACAAAAGGCCAAGTCTCGTGCAAGCCCACAGAGCTATTTCACCCATATCCTAAGGGTCATCTAGCTAATTATTTGCCAAAGCATATTCTGAAATTGCAGATAATTGGGGCTGTATGATATTAATGGGAAAGATATGCTTATTAGGATTCCTGGGAATTGCGGTTGATGGGAACAGTCTGTGTGCAGTGAGAAATGATTTAACGCTCTCAGCAGGAGTTGTAGGATTTACCATTGTGGTGCGATGCCATTAATTCTCATTGTGTTGCAAAGCAGCTTGATTGCACACTGTGAACGCTGTTTATGGGAGAATTAGTACAATTTTTGCCACGGTTGTTTTGGTGTTCCACTAAATGCTAATTAGACTTTTTCACAATAATTAGAGCCTCTCGCTAGACAGACCAATTTAACTAGTCCCGCATTTGTGACATTAAGAAGATTGAAATACACACTGCTCTGTAATTAGCTTGATGCTAACCACAGTTCCAGGCGAAATAAGGGTCAAACATAGTTTGCTCCTGCGGTTTGACTATTGCTTGTCAATTTGCAGTTCTTACCGCTCGGTTCGGGTCATCCCGTGTCGAGTCTGAGCTTTTATGCAGGAAGTTCAAAGCCGAATGCAGTTCTCCAGGTTTCGGAACTTTTCCGTGGGTTTATTTTCCTAAGGCTTGCCCTCCTCAGCAGATCACATGCTGGTGATTGGTGGCAGTGTATTAGAAAAAAACAGCCCATTCCTGAATATAATTGGCTCCCATTCATCATGGTTGTCATGTCACATGTAGTGCTGTGGAGCAGTACACGGCTCACGCATCAATCTCTGGCCGGCTGGCTGACAGGTCTTCTAAAGGGCTCTGGCAGCAGGGAGATGGCATCCTCCGCTTGGGCCTGCACTTTCAAACTCTTTGCTTATGCAGCAGCTGGTATTTTACTTAGACACCCCTGGGAGTTTCACAATCATCCACAGGCATGCTGGGGGTTTTCAAAAAACGTACCCAACCTGATTTTATATTAACACATATAATTCGTTCGCTAGTCTCTGCTTGTCGTGCGTAGTAATGTAGTGTGGTTGCTGTGATAAGAATGTGGTACCCAAGCCTCGAAATCATGATGAATTCCTCAGAATTTTCAAACTGTAAAAATGGTAAAAACAGCAAAGAAATGGCTAAAGATGTCCATCTGATAGACCAACAATTAAAAAATATTTTTTAATAACAACAAAAAAGTTTTTGGCAAATGCAAAGGCCCTTTCACACCAAAAGTGATATGAATAAGCTTCAGGCTGATCACACATTTGATGTTTATCTAAAGCCATTTTTTTCTTACTAGTATGGTTGAATTGGATCATCGAAGGTCAGCAGCAAAGACATTGGTTTATAAAGTGAGATTAAATCAATAAAGGCCTTCACAGACATGGCTTAGATTAAACCAGGATTAGACCTTAGATCAAGTAGGACATTTAAGTAGCTTTTATAAATGTACCTCAGTAAAAACATTCCTGGTGTGCATATTGAGACAAAGCAAATGAAAATGACATATTTTAAGATATGCTGGTGCAAGTCGCTTTTAGTTTAGACCGCTCCGTATTAGGCTTAAGGTTTGTCTGTGAAACCGAGGGAAAGTATATTTGTTCAATTCAATATATTTAATTATTGCAGGTTTATGCTATATTCTGAGAGTGCATTTCACTGTTTGTAGTCACTTTGAGGAATACTGATTCGGTTTTTGATGAGTAAATGCTCACATTTAGTCTAGAACTACAATAACTGTCATGTTTGCACAAAACGCATCTGGACTTACTCCCAATTTCTTTTCACATGGGAACAGGAGAGCTGTCAGTCAATAAATGGGAAAACAAAGTAGCTTGCTTTACTTTTTTGACAAAGTAACTCAGATATTTTGTTGTAAATTTACAAGTAATGCATTACTTTCCAAGTTACTTGCAAAAAAGTAACCTGATTACATAATTCAAGTTGCTTATGTTACTCCCAACACTACAACCTGGTGACGTTTAGTTCAAAATATTGCTTTATCATTTATATATATTTATAGTCTTAACCGTTATTCTTATGGCTACTGCTGAGTAACTGGCGTGAGAAGGCCTGTGCTTCTCACACAGGCCCTTTAGAGGGTATTTCAAAATGGCTGCCAGGCTATGCAGTCTATTAGTTCCCAAGTAAGCCTAACAGAGCAGTCACATGGGTCTAACTGCTGGCTGCTGATCCTGTGCTCTCAGGTCGTACTGAGTGGAATCAAACTTGAACTGAGATATATGTAAATACATCAATTATTAATACACGCATTAGGGAGCGTTGTCTAGGCATGGACTCAAACTTGAACCACGGCCTTCGGGCTATGAGCAGCCCACTCCATCATGTTTTTTTTGTTTTTTTTTTCTTTGCTCTCATGAATAATTAAAAAACTTAAATTACTTGCCATGTTCAAAATTCATATGCTAGGTTGGGGGAAAAGATACATGAAAATTAATTTTCTTTTCTCTGAGAGTGACAGGAAATCAATTAATCTTGATATATTATTTCATGCAGGACGGGGTACAAGAGGCAGCGGAGAGAATGGCTACAGCTGTTCTCATTGGAAGGGCCATATATTATAGTTGGCGTGTTTGACAGCATCTGAAGGAAATGGCTGAAGGATATCAGGCAGGTGAAGCAACTGTAAAAATTTATTGCAGGATGCAAACTGTTTCCAGGGACTGACATAAACATAACAGTGAAAGGAAAGCAATAGTGAACAATCCCCCCACCCCTATTCCTTAAATCTGAAAATGCCTGTTGTCAATATTTACGGCGGTCCCCTGTGATGCACATTTTGCTCATTTGATTAACTAGTCTTATGCGCTAGTCTGCTCGCAATTTATTTGTTGTGTCTCCCACTGCCTTTTTGGGAAGAATAAAGATTTAGCACCGGCTGGATAAATGCGTCCTGGTAATATAACACTGGAGATGGAATGACAGAGCTATTTACAGCTCCCTTAAAGTTTTATAACTTGTCAGTGTTTGCAGCTTGTTGTCCAAAGCTCCCTGCGAGTGTGTCGCGGTTGTAAATAGGAGTTGCTCGCAGAAATGATCGCTCTCTCAAGAGGCTGTCTGTCTCGGTAGCGCCGTTTGGACATTTTATACGTCTCACGCTTTTGGTTATGTGTTTGAACCTTTTAGAAAGAGACCTCTCTCTGTCTGTTTTAAATGAGTACGCCTTGTTTGGCTCCCGGCTGAAGGTCTCAACTCCTGTCGGCGTGCTATCACTTTACCACGTTAATATATCTCTGCTCCCGCTCCTCATCTTCCTCTGCTTATTTATTATCTGTCTGTGTGAACTTGAGATTAAGGTCACCAAATGAGTCGCTCGCATGACAGCTATGATTTCCATCTTAAAGTGACAACGTCCGTGACTTTGAAATATCAGTCGAGCTCTTCATGGCGGTCACGTATGTGCAGCATGTACCATGCCGCATGAGAGTTTCGGCATAGCGCGACCCATACGGAAGGTCCCGCTCGGTAGTCGAACGGGCCATCCTACTTACTGAAAGATTAATCACTGTGCTTCCCGCAGTCATTGATAGTGAGTGGCAAGTGACTGGCATGCCATGACTCCCCAACTATTTGTTTTGCTAGACGAGGTGTCAGTGGCCAAACAGTTGTTTCCTCTTGCTCTCGGTGAGCTGCGCACAAATAAGTCATAAACGATGGCGTGGTGTCCTCGGCGTGCCTGTGTCATTCTCAGTGGAGGAACATATGCCTCTGTACCTTTGAGGGAAAAAAATGGGCAAGTTTGTCGCTACACGTGTTGGCAGTGCAGCGTGTCCTGCCAAAGAGAAGAGGACTGCATCGAGCCGCGCAATAAATTCCGCTCCATTTATGAACAGATTTCTCTGGTCAACATGACTGGTAATCAACAATCAGTAAACATCTGTTACTATCTATTAATAACACTGCCTGACAAATTTATGGCCATGGATTGCTGGCATATTCATATGAAAATATATTTCCCACAGCTGACGGGGTGCAGCTTGGTGCTGTGGTCGACACCATTTGTAAATGTGAAATTAGAGAGCAGAAGACAACTGAATTAAAAAGGCAAATGACCCCGGCCAGATGGAGCTCAATATAACAAATGTAATAAGTTGTTGAATTGCCAGTTGTACAGACGATGAAGGGGAATTGATTTTGGGAGCTGTGGTGAGCCAGATGATGGGTTATGTCCACTTTTAAAAAAGAAATATGAGATTGCAGACTGATTTGATGATATAATTGAATGAGAGTAGTTGGAAACAAAGTTTTGTTTGTGGGTCAAACTTTTGACATTTATAGTTAATTCATACTAAACACATGGGGCTAGTTTCTCACTCGAAACAGTCAGTGTTTTATGAAAACAAAAATTAATAAAAATTACCTATCTATCTGTCTGTCATTTATAAGTGTATTATGCAAAAAAAATCATATTTTATTATTTTTTAAAAAAAATTAATTTTTAAGCTAACTAAAGCTAAATTTCTTGTTGTGCTGCCCCCCGCAACTTCATTAGACAAAATTTAGACATTTTTGTCAAATAAGTACTACTTAAATGAAGAAGAGAAAAAAAAAATACTAGAACTATTTTGAGAGAAATAGTTTTTAAGTTACACTGCCATTTTTGTGTATGTTAAGAGTTTTTATTTTTCTGAAGAAAAGAAGTCTCCCATGCCCACCCAGGCTACATTTATTTGATCAAAAAAATATAAAATGTAATATAAAATATTAAATATGTTTAAAATCTATAAAATATATATATATATCTCATAACTGTTTTCTGTTTGAATCTATTTAAAAAAAATCTGGTGATGGCAAAGCAGATTTTTCAGCATCATTAGAAGAAAAAAAGAGAAAGAATTCATGTTATAGCGCCATTAATGTGCATCTAAGCAGTACAGTATAGTTGAAGTGGTGTTGATACTGATAGCACAGCAGCATAGCATGGATACAGAGGTCAGATTAGTGTAACAACACTGCACTGTCATTAGTTCAGGGTTGACGGTGAATAACCAGCAACATTTTGACCCTGCTCTTCACTAGATTTTACTACAAATACTAGCAGCTTATGCAGATATAAAGCAATCATGCATTGCTCAGCTAATATGTATGTAGAGTTCAGCATAGGCTACTTTTTATACCTTGACAACAGTTTAGGGGATAAGTCAGAGGTCTATATCGATGCTGATGCATCATGCTTATACTGTAGGCTACAGGATATTAACATTTGCTGTCCTGTAAATGGATTTGCTCTCGTAGGGCAAAGAATACATTTATTTGGGTTGAAGACTGCATGTTAATGAAATAGATCATGGGCAGTTCCATTATGATAATGGATTGCTGCACTTTTCTAGTGGCCTGATGTTTTATTTATGACTTCTTTGATAACTTTCATAATGATTAGCGTGGTATTAAAATATGTATAGTTCGTCTGAGCTTCGTGCAATTTATTTAGTTTCATTTAAGTCTCTAAATGTAAATATGGGATTAGAATAGGGTTAATGAAGTCTTGCTCTAAGGAAGAAATAATATTTCTTTTTAATGCAAGCTACTCAGGCACTCTGGTAATTGGTTAATATATTATTTCATAGTCTTTTTAAGGTATGAGGTAGACAGTAGTCTCATTTGTCAACTACAGTGGAACATAATTTTGACTGGAGCTTTACTTAACGTTACATCATGTGCAGATTTGTTTTAAAGGTGAAGACTTTAACTAATTTTATGTAGGATGTCTCATTCAGCAGCTACATTTAGGAATACATTTATACCGTAATTGCAAAAAGAAAAAAAAAAGTTATCAAAGGGCAAAAGTATTTGTAGTATTTGTATTTTTTACACACAGGCAAACTTTTCACAGAAATATTTCTATCTAATTCACAACACGTGTGTACGCACATGAATTTGTTCTTAACCTCGTTTTTATTCTAAATATGCGACCGCATGCCCAAGGTTAGTCATTTGCATAAAACACCCAAACCATCTCCATATAAGCACTATTCCGCACAAAGCCCTTCGTCACTCTCAGCAAACATATGACGCTCTCTAAAGAAGCCTCTCACCTGAGAGCACATGTAGCAAGATCTTCAAGTATGTCATACTCAAAACCAGTTCAAACAAAGGTGTGTTCAGACTTGGCTGGTTTGGTTCAATTAAAATGAACTCTGGTGCGAATGCTTTGTTAGTGCGGTTCAGTAAAATAAGTGGAAACGCTGCCAACCGAACCCTGGTTTGTACCAAACTTCCAGAGGATCTCTGTTGTTGTGCAACTTATGTTAACACGACAGTGATGTACTAAAAATAATGTTTCCGTTGAAACGAAGCCCATTCACACATAAAAAAAGTTGTATTATGCATGCCTTGCCAGTAGTTGGCGATGTCACTTTATAAAGAAACGCTATACGCCTATATTCTGAACATGTAATATGTATGCGCATGACGTCACAGTTTTCACAAATTCGTGTGTTGTAAAAATGTGTGTGTAATGAATGAACTCTTGGCTCTGTTTTGACTCCTTTACACATTTTATAAGCTCTTCATGAGTTCTTAGCTGGGAAAAATACCATTATATATATGTTTAGCCCAGCACATTGTTTTAGATGTTTGGTAAGTTTTGTCTCAAAATATACATCTGTTTTTGTTGGGGTTTTTTTTGTATCTTTATGCTTTGTGATATGAAACAAAGTCTAATCTTTCTAATTCTGTCAATTTTATTAGAAAATTCAAACAAAAAATACAGTTTAGGTGCTCTTAAATGTGTCACATGTGAACTGATACTCTCTTCTGAATTACTACTAGTTACAGCACGAAATAAACATGAATGAACATCAGAAGGATCCAGTTCAAAACACTCAAAGTTTAATAACAATAACTAAACGTAACGGTGATTGGACAAAGACAGAGTGAAACGGGAGGAAAGTAAGTAGCAATCATAAACGAGGATAATTAAAAGGACACATTTGAAAGAATTGAACTAATGATGAGGAGTGGGAAAAGAGAACAAAGGAATCATGTGAACATGATGTGAAGGAAAGCAAACTAAAAGTCCATGATAACGAAACTAAACAGAACAGACAGTGACAATAACTATGTAAATGTATAATTTAAATGCAAGTAGTTTACGAAGAATACATTTTTAACCTTTAATATTATAACGCTCGAATTGGAAAGTTTTGTCAGTTCCCAGTCCTAATGTGAATGCTGAGCGAACCAGGACTAAATGTATGGTTTTCGGTTTTTATCCGGACCAAAAGAACCAAGACAACGTGAACAAATATGTATCTGCATTTTTATGCAGAGGAACTTCGCAGCTCAGGCTATTAATCACCTATTCTTTCTCTTTTGGTGTATATGATGAAATGTAAAATATAAAGATTAAATATCTAAAATTTCATCTTAACATGTTTATAAGGCCTCCCAGAATATGTGAATTTTTTCCCATAATGTTTTCCATAAATTTAAATAAATGTTACTGTTAAAAGTTACTGATGAATCATGATTTGTTTTAGATTTTGATTCCATGCATACATTTGTGCATATGCATTAGTTATTAAATGAGACCCGTTGTTTTTATGTAACCGTCCTACTGCCATATGCTTTATTTTTTTGGGCACCGCCCTCTTAGTGTCTCACCGCTGGGGGGTAAAAAAAGGAAAATGAAATCCAGCCCACGACTGACAGGCTCAATTTGTTGTCAGGATGACACAGGAACGACACATAGTAGATTATAAAATGCAGAGATGTGCAGAGGTCAGATAAACAATTTGCCACCAAACTTGTGTACCCATAATGCTCTCTGGCCCGTCTGCTCAATATCAGGAAGGTGGGGGGTTTCGGGAGCACAAAAGAATAGCGAGGAAGCCTGGGAGCCGATGGCAGTCAGGTTTGCATTTTTTTTTCTGGGTTAATTCACTGGATGAAAAGCTGCACTGTGAGATGTGTCATATATCAAAGGCAGGGCATCAGTAATCTTTGCTCAAGGGCATGGATAACAGACAGATAGACATGTGAATGAGATGGAAAAAAAGCAACTCATCCTTTTCTGCTAACACCACAGAGGAGATAAAGGAAGATTTATGAGTCATCTTGGACCACATACCAGCATGCGGCCCCATTTTTCACATGCTCCAAAAATTGGTGCTGGAAAGCAATCTGCTTGTCACTGTGTCCATCAGGTACTTCAGGAGGAAATTGGGTCCTTCGGGCCTTTTACTCCACAGTCAGCTATTTTCTTTATAGCGGTTTTGTTTTTAATGGTATCCATAAATATATGTAGGGTTATAAGTACCTTTATCACCCGAGCTGTTTTTTTTTTTTTTTTTGTGCGATGGGATGTCCAACTCTGTGCACCTCCTTTTTGAGGCAGCTATGCAAGGAATCATGGAAGCTCACGGCTGCTCAATGCAGTGATTGACACTGATAAGATGGTATGACTACCCTCTTGTTCAAAATGATTGGCAGGCATTTCCCGTTGTGCCACGAGGAAAATGTGCGAGTGCGTGTTTGCAAGTGTAGAAAGTGTGTGTGCATCATGATCTCTCAGAAGCTGAAAGTTTCTTACTGGTGTTTGTTTCAGTGCTGTGGAGCTTCGTAAAAGCATTCCTGGTTAATTTAATGATGATTCTGAATGTGTTTTCGGGTTATAAATAGCCTATTAATGCCAACATTTCTCAGGCTCTGAAAAGGCTAACTGTACTGGGTAATATTAAATGTTTAAGTGTAGAAACTCCAAGCTAATCCTTTCTGTTTTATGAGAACATGAGCAAATGTTCCATCAGAAGGTGTTTAATTTGGAAAAATGGATCGTCAACCATAGACAAATGTTACGCTAGCGTTAGTAATGTCCCCAACTGAAGCTTCTTGGCCGAAAACTGAGAGTAATAGAGCCGCTCGTACATCCAATTTATTGTTCATATTATTTCAACAGTTACCCCATTCACTATATTAAAAACAACATGACATTTGAATCCTTAACATCTGGTTCCTTGTTCTAGCATTTCTGCATCTCTTCCCAAATTAAATCTTAATTTTTACGGACTTTTCAGTGGTCAGAAAGTTTTTTTTGTTTTTTTTTGAACGATGTGTAGTCTGGTATGCATTTTTGAGACTGTTCAAAAAGTTTGTAGTGTGTTCTATGAAAATAATTCTTTTTTTGACATTCTAAACACCCACACCCACTCAGCAGCAAACTAAGTGGAGTTTGTTTGAGCCAAAAATGTGTTTAAGTAAAAAATAGGTGTTCAACTTTGCTTTGTCGTTGAGGTGTTATTTTTCCTCAGAATGTGCTAATTGACTGGCAGCTTTAAAGAGGCCTGGAGTTTCATCACAGGTGCTTGTTACCAAAGTTCTGAAATGCCATTAACTAGCTGTTCACCAAAAGTATCTGAAGTCTATAATATTCTTGTTTAAGCAGAGTTATCTACTATTTTTTAGATATGTAAATGTTTCACATTGGCACAGTAACTTGCAATGGGGTCCAAAAAATTGGGACCACTAATGAAAATGATTTTGCATTTATATACTACTTTTTTCCCCCATATATTATATTTTAAATCTAACAAATTTGTGTGAAATGTACAACTGAAAACTCAACATTAAAGGATTAGATCACCTAAAAATGAAAATTCCCTAATTAATTATTCACCCTGATGCCACTCCGAAACCTTTGTTCATCTTCAGAACTCAGAAAGATATTTTTGATGAAATCAGTGAGCTATCTGGCCTCGACAGACTGCAACACAAATACCACTTTCAAGGCCCAGAAAAGTAAAGACATTGTTAAAATAGTCCACGTGACTACAGCGGTTCAACTTTAATGTTATGAAGCAACGAGAATACATTTTGTGCACAAAAATCAACTTTATATAACAGTTTCGTTGTCTCCTATGCAGTTGACTTAGTAAAATGGACTATTTTAACAATGTCTTTATTAACTTTCAGGCCGTGAAAGTTGTAATTGTTTTACGGTGTATTGGAGGTCAGATAGCTCTCTGATTTCCTCAAAAATATCTTAATTTGTGCTCCAAAGATGAACGAAGGTCTTACGGTTTTGAGCGACATGAGGGTGAGTGATAAATGACAGAATTTTCATTTTTGGGTGAACAAACCCTTTAATCTCAGATTCTTATCTCATCATATTGACAGTGCAGAAACCTATATATTTCTTCTTCATTTTATGTCCATTTCTTTTCAATTTTTGGATTTCAAAAACTGTTTTTCCAGGTTTCTTTCAATGTTAGCATTTTTGGTCTTTTGCAACTCGTTGCATTAGTGCTGTGTTTTCACTAAACATGGACGATTAATATTTTATGCCAACTCCCCGTCGGCCAGTTCTTAACATACATACCCCAAAAGCACTCGGTGTCAGCATCCATGTGCTAGATTTTTTTCTTGCCCTCTCTTTATCTGGCGTATTGAGTTACGTGTAAGGGGAAAGTGTCTCATGGCTCTGCTCGGCTCTCGTAGAGCTGCCAGCTCAAATGGGACAGTGGGATTGGGCTTAGCACAACAGGCATATTGACTTTGATATCCTATCTGTTACCACTACTTCCCTTTTACATGGCTGCCAGCAGCGATGACATTAGTGCATCAACCGCAGAGCTAGCAGAGGGATTTCTTAACCCAGCGGTGGGTGGGACATGTGTTCACTCCTGTCTCTGCCTCGGGTATAGAGGACACGATCCTCACACCCCTCTCACGCCGTTACACCCACAGTCACACGGACCGAATGAAAGGCGGGTCAAGGTGAAGGCACAAGCAGATGTTTTGATGGTAATTGCGAAGCACAAGGGGTGAAGACCGGCCGGGAGATGAAAAGAAAAAAATGCACTTGTTGTGAGTGTTGTCACCGTCAGGGCCAGGAGCACATGTCTTTCACCCGTTCAAGCTCCACCGTACCTGCTGTTGCTGTCAAGCCTCTTTGCCAACTGTGACATCTGTTCCTGAGAGCGCCTGGCGAATCTGAATGCCAATATCCTCGCCTTGAACCGCAACAGAGAAGTATTTGTCACTCAGCGACAATCATCCCTCAAATGAAAGGTTAGCAAGACGACGTGGGCCTTTAATCAGCCGGTTGGAGCGCGTCTGTCAGCGGTGCCTTTTAAGCATGCAGGAGCCGAGACTAGCCACCAATGAGTCAAGTGATTGATCTGCCCAAATCATTTTCCTTTGCCACTGTCAGTGGAAAGCTGATGGCAAGTTTGCCGTCAGGGGAGATTAAATATGACTCCTCTCTGGCTCCTGATGAATCCTCTTCTTGGAACACTCATTCTTTGTCACCCTGAGGAACGCAGTTTAAGCCTAGGCTGAGGCTGAGGTCATAAAAAAAAGCTGTCTGCTCGTCATGTCATTAAGAGCCATGCTCTAATAAGAGTTCAGCTTCACATGGGTCGCATTATCACACTTTAATGTCAATCTGCAGAAAACGAGAGGCTCTGGCTGGGTTCCAAAACATGGTGAGCTACCTATGTAGATGGCAACTAAAGGCATCATCTAGATTGGCAAACTTCATATGTGAAGGCAGATTCAAATAATTACAGTGCATTCTAAGATATACTACCATTCAAAATGTTGGGGTTGATAAGATTTTTTTGGTGTTTTCTAAAGAAGTCTGTTATGCTTTCAAAGGCTGTGTTTATTTATTACAAAATACAGTAAAAACATAATATTGTGATTTTTTTTTTCTATTTTAATATATTTTAAAATATAATTTATTCCTGTAATGGCAAATCTGAATTTTCAGTCATTTCTCTATTCTTCAGTGTCATTTTTCAGGATTGTTTGATGAATACAAAGTTGGAATAGAATAACAATATTTTGTAACATTAGAAATGTCTTTACTATCACTTTTGTTCAGTTGAATGCATGCTTGCTAAATAAAACTATTAATTCAAAAAAATCTGTAGTGTAATGTAATGTGTTAAATTAAGTGTTAAATATTTAAATAATGTTAAATAGTGTCTAAATATTACAGTTATAAATAAACAATTATTCAGTTATTAAATTGTTCAATTATTCACAAAATAGGCTCTTATAATTATTTTTTATTAATTAACAGTTAATCAAGTGTTAAGAATTACATTCAATTTGTTTTATTATGCACTAATTTCTTTTCTTACATATTATATAGTAAACTATATGTATATCTTAAATTAATATAACTTTTATATTAAAATTAATATATACTTAGGATAATCTAACTGACAGAGGCCACGAGGGGTAGTCGTGGCCTAGTGGTGAGGGAGTCGGGCTTGTAATCAGAAGGTTGCTGGCAGGAATTGAAAGTGGGGATTGTGAATAAACAGCACTCTCTCCACTTTCGATACCATGACTGAAGTGCCTTTGGTCCCCTTGCAAGTCGCTTTGGATAAAAGCGTCTGCTAAATGATGGAAAATGACAGTTCGTGGAGACCCAATGTCGAGGGAGGACCTAATTTGTGATTTGCTGTCTACACTGGATGCAACAAAGCTACCATTGCAAATCCATTTGTCCTTCCTATGAGAAGTATCGCGAATGCTGGGAGTACTTCATAAATAGAACGAGGCATCAGTTTATTGTTGGGGATTTGTTGTGTCGCGCCGCATCCAGCGTAGACAACGTAACTGATTATAATGGGTTTGATTGTCTTTTGTCTCCCTGCTCTAATATGATGTTAGAGTATCATGGTTTTAGCTCAGCAACCTGCTAACTCCAATAACAAATTTCATTTAAATAATTTTTGTTTTATGTGACAAACTGTATATTAATAAAACACAGCTATATAGACACTACGTTTCGGCCTCTTTCAGTACCCTCAGTCAGAACGAACAGTGTGTAAATAGTCAGAGATGACGTGCTTTTGCACTATATGGAAGCTAGCCGTTTGCTGCTGCTGTAAGTATTTAGCATTTTGCTTGTACTATCTGAGGCAGCAGTTTAGTCAGCTGTAGAGTGAATCTAGAGAGCTTTGTAGCTGGAAAAGTAATTGCATAGTGAGAGTTTTGCCCAACATGACAAAATGAAGTGCTGTGTATTTGCCAAAGCTCACACTCACCCCAGAACTATAAAATGCTCATGCTGAAAACACTGTAGCATTGAGTGGATAGGACAGGATTACCACATCATTTGATCGTTCAAATGCATTATGATGTTATTTTAGCAAGTCTCATTCCACTAACTTGGAATTAACTGATTTATGTGGTTATTACTGAGCCCACATCCACAATAGAAATGACACATGAATCAGAGTTTTACTGTAAGACAAATGTTTTTTCAATCAAAGAGCGAGCGCTTGCAGTTAAAGGAATCCTCATTAGGCTCTCGTTATTGGCTAAGTGCTTCTCATTTTCTTGCTGAAAGCCGGGCCTCACTGATCTTTATGCCCCTCTAAAGATTACCTCCGACATCACTCTCTGTTCATTTGCTCTTTGTGACGCGACAGTTACATTTATTTTTAATGTCCAGACCGTGTCGCTGACCTTCAATTCCTGCTGAGGCTAGCACCTGCTGACCCTGCCCTTAAATCTGTCAGGGTGGGTGCATACAGGCCTGCTGCATGTTAGGCCGGCTTCGGCCTGCCTGTCAAGTCCCTCTGATGTTCTACATCTTGTTTGGAAGACATTCCCGACGTTACGTTCTACAACCTTTTCCATTGAGCGAGGTGGTCGTTGAGCGACTCCAAGAGGGGGGAAATTGAGCTGTTTCATTCCTCCCAGAGGAGACTTGCGTTTCCTTCTCTGGCCATTTATTTGAAAGCTATCATTTTCTTGAATTCATAGCTGAAAATTGGCATTGATTCGCAGGATGATGGATGCTGAGAGTCCCTCTATTGACACTGCCATCGACAGTTTTCAGTAAATTCTGCATCTAATTATCACTCTTGGCTAAATGATACTCCTGGATGCTTGGGAGAGGTGGTCGATGAGACTGGCTGTATTGTTCCTGAAGGCCCTATTGAGCTGTGTGTCAGGACCGTGTGATGTAGCTGATCACAGAGCACATTTCTCTCAGTTAGCAACTATTGTGTAATTAAACCAAATTCTGACTGAGGCTGTCAGTACGAAAAAACAAAATAAAAGATAAGTTGCACTGATTGGTGTAATTAATTGTTTCTTTTTAGTGGTTTCAAATTAATTTCCATGAAATTTTGTCAAATGGGAAATGCATTTTTTTGTTTTATATATATATATAAAACAAAAAAATGCATATATATATATTATATACTATAGATATATAGATATTCCTGAGGAAAAATAACTAATTCTGCAAAAATAAATGTTTAAATATATTCCTGCTGCAAGTAAATTAAAAACAATAACTTGTAAAAAAGCATTACATTGTTTAAAAAATAAATTTGAGACCATTTGTTTAAAAATCATTTCAAAAATGTTTATGAAAAGATATGTTAGATGAAAATAGCTCTGGCATATTGACATTAACACCCGCCAACCCAATTTCAGCATGGGTGTGTAATACATCACTCTTACTAGCCACTTTGGCAGGTTCAATTTTATATATATATATATATATATATATTATTATATGCAGTTTTCAATTGTAGTCTTTCAAAAGGCATCTGAAATAAAAAAAAATACAGATTTTTCTTTACATTTCGATACTGAAATGCTTCCAATACCCATTTTCTGGTGCACAATACCAGCTGCACTTTCTCGCTCCCTCATCTCTCCGACAGATAAACACACACACACAAACCCGCCTCCCCTCACTCATTTGTTTCATTTACTCTGGATGAATATCGCTGGTGTTACAGGGCTTGCATTTCGTTGGATTGCACGCATTTCTCATAATTTTACTTATTGTTCTCACACCCAAAGTGCAAGCACATAAAGCTGCCTCTCAGTACTAAATTAAGTTATTTTTTGTTGCTTATTACACTTAAACAGTCAAATAATGCCAAATAACACACAAAATAATGTGTAAATAGTTGAGAAGGAAAGCACATCTGTAACAGTAGGCCTTTAATGGATCTGTGTATCAAGTCTTAAAATGACAGAAGCCTAATATACCTGCTGCCAAATTATGAGTAGGGTTGGGTATCATTTGTTTTTTTTTTCGATACCGGTGTCAAATCGATACTTTTAAAACGGTACCGGTGCCAAAATGGTGCCTGAACGGATACTTTAAAAAAAGCCACAAAATGATGGTGGATGACTCAGTCAAGAATACCTTTTTACTGGACAAAAAAAAGTTCTTTAAATTGAACAATATATTAAAAGTTTAAAGTATACATACAAAACACAACAACAGTAAAACCTAAGCCAACTAGCTCAACTACAATAATTTAACAGCTTCAAATTTCTGCAATTTTTTTGCCAAAATATGACCATATTTGCCTTCTCTGGCAAAATACGACACCTCTCATGACTTATTGCATGTCCTGCACAGGAGAAAACTCTCAGATGGTGTCGATGAGGCCTGTTTGAAAGTGCAAACAGAAATATGGGAAGACTGGGGCTGGGGTCATCCACACTGATAGTGCCAGCTGATGTGCGCAAGCTGTCAAACACGGTGCATATTCCATGTGCCCTCAAATGTTTCATTAGGTTTGACATGTTTCCCCCTTTACACACAACTGTTGTAAAACATTTGCTGCACGTCGCGGTGTCGGAATCCTTTCTGGTGAAATATAGCCACACTTTGGAGCGTTTAGTTTTAGGCATTTTAATTTAAGCGCATTTAATTTAGCTAACTAAGCTAACGGTTGACCACCTGCTACACTGCAATCATAGTATAGTTGCTGCGTTCACGCGCTTCACGGATGGTATCACTTCCCGACGATTTGTGATTTTCACTTCGAAATGTGAAAACAAAATGGACAGTAACATTTCTACAAAGATGTATTGGGTTTGTAGGCTATCATCAAAGCTTTCCAACGTTCACGTGAGTTTTCTCATTCGGGAAATAATTTTTTCCGAGCATTCTGACACCCCATGAAAGCAGTATTTAAATTTAACTAGCGATCAGGCGTGTTGATGAATCTGATGCTTCTTATGTCCGTGTCGTAGCACCAGAGGACAAATATTTCAATCACTTCAGCCATATAAGTAGCACCGAAATGAGGCACCGACATTCGCATTCTGATTCGATCCAGTACATACCGGTTATATAGGTACCGGTGGCGTATTGGCACCGGGTTGCGGTACCCAACCCTAATTATGAGATAATATTAAAAATATGTATTTGGCTGTTTTTCTCCATGGCATCAATCTCAAAATTGTGGCCAGTGAATGCTGAGTGGCTAGTAAATTTGGAAAATCACTGGCCTCAGTGCCTGCCCGGTGAGCAAAAAAGTTAATGTCAAGCCCTGTAATATTATATATGTACACAGCTAACATACTCTTTGACTGACACATGTCATTGACCTTGGGTGTTAGATGCCAGGAAATGACACCTGCTGAAGGAGTCGAGGTGGGACAGGGCTTTCCAGGTGAGCTATGTAATTCAACCCTAAAGCAGCCTTCCTTTTCCCACAGCAGCTATGAATCGACACTTTAGCAGAGCTAATGGCTCACTCCAGCCCTTTCACAGGCAGCCTATTGTGCTGTGAAGCGAGCACAGAGGGAGGGGGGTATGGTGTAATCCTGAACGTGCCCTGGATCAGTCTGTTTGAATTTCACACCGACATTGATGTGCATGTCCGTCCTCACTGAAGGTCCTCTATGTGAGCTGTTCCCAAGAAGACACGCCACAGGATCACATAACTATCACTGCCCCTACCTCGCTGTGTCTGGTCACCCCTGTCAGGAGGTGAGGACCCACTACAAAGTGTGGAACACGAATAACAAGAATGCAAACTAGTGCATATGCGATGAATTTACAGGGGCTCTGTACCAAAACTTAGTGTTGTAATAAGGAGATATCCTAAATGAATGGAACCTCATAAATTACCGATTTGGAATGTTGGCAGCAACTCATCAGACAAATAACGCCCACAGGAGACTCAATTTTCGATAGACTTCAATGGAGTTGGTGTAGAATCTTGCTAATGCAGTGTAATTTTACATTTGATTTCTGTACTTGAAAACTACTGTTAGACCTACCTGAAAAATCTGAAAAGCATTATTTGTTTTATTTATATTTTTTCCCCTTTTTCCCTGAGCATGGCAAAAACCAAAACGGTGACCCTAAAACGTGATTCAAACCGAACCGTGTGTAATTTGAACGTTACAACCGTGTACGCATACATATAGGCTTTGTATATGCTATTTTACCCAAGCAAACTATATCAATGTGCTACCTCTACACTCACTATTCACTATAACCTGTCTTATTTATGTGGCTTTTTATGTGCCCACAGCAGCAGCGCCAGCTGTTGTACGTAGTACTCAGGGCAGACTGGTGAGATGGCAGCAACGTGGCACTAGGCGAGCAGAGAGCATATGGCCTTGGATGGCGTGACACAGCACACTGAACAGAATGCGATACTGCCGTCTCCCCTCTGGGACTGTCACCACGAGGAGCAGCCCTCCAGACACAAATCCAAAACTACATCAGATCAAACTGTATTTGTGAGCTGAGTGCCTAGGGGAGACTTGTCTTCTGAGGTGTAGCTTGGCAAATCGCCTTGTGTATGGGAAAAAGGGAAAAATGAGAGTGGCTCACGACCACCAACACCCCCACCCCCTCAACCACCAACACTCCCCTCCGCCCCAAAGCCTTTTCCAAGCACTTTTCCATTCCATAAGTGACAAATTATTAAGGTTTTTGTTGTTTCCGCCTCTCAAATTGTTTGTTTACTTCATTTGCTTTTTGAAAGGGGTATGTGTGCACTCAAGCATGGTTTTTCTTTTTTTTTCCACTTTGCTAGGTGGTTGGAAAATGTCACAAAGTCAGATCCAAATCTAGCTCATGTTGGCGTTCATTGAATTAGACAAACTCAAGCCCACACCAATGACATTGAAATAAATTGATATAATGACACGAGTTTATGCCTCGCTGTTGTACGAAGTGAAAATCGTAGCCCTATGATTTCAGGCTTTGCACTTTGAATGGCATGTAATGTGATCCTGGACCTGTCAGGGAAAAATAAATCTACTTTTCCTTCTTCGTTTTATGTATGAGCAGTGCTTATGTGTTGCCATGGGTTATTTTAAGAGGCAATGGAAGAGGGTTTCTGGGGTCACTGGTTCAGAGTCCACCTATGTCACGGAGCACAGATAATTGCTCAATGGCCAGAAGGCTTTGATTGGCTGCGCGGCTGCTGTCTCGGTGGACACTGAATGCGTTCGGTTCAGGAAGACTGGAGTGGGCGGATGAGTTCATATATCAGGATTTTCTTACTCCGTCTCTCTCTTTCTCTGTCTTTACCTTCACTGAGGTCATGAAGGCAAAGAGGGTCGCTCAAAGTTCAGTTGGAAATGGGTCATTGCTGAGCACAACAACTGTGCTGTTTACTGACAGAACAACCTTTAGCCGGCGTGGGTTAGTGCAATAATTCTCAGAGATGCAAGAAATTTTGAAAAGGTGTTTGTGAAGGTCTTAGCCTGGTATATTTGTTCAGACCAACTTTTTAAGCACTGTATAAGCTGACACTGATGCAATGATTTCCTTTATCTTTATGAGATATTTGCTGCCTCCGAAGTTTGGACTATAAGTAGGCACAGCCCGAAATCCGCTTTAGTAATTGAATCCATTCTGACACTGTTTCACGTTAGTCTACCCACCAAAGTCTTTATTTTATATACAAGTCTTATGTGAGGAAACTGCTCCAGGTTACCAGCATGGTGCTTTCCAATATTCAACATCTTTTATATACAACCCCCCCCACCCACCCACCCTCCAACCAGTCTGTCTTTTGATTGCATGGGCTTCCTCTCAAACCTCCAGCGAGCCTCCGGGTTGCTGTGTCGAGGAGGGAAAAACTGAGCTGCTGTTAGTGCCAGGTGGAATATTCCAGAAGACCCGAGGCAGATGCGCAGTTGCTCGTTTCGCCCCGTAAAGCATCAGATCTCGCTTTCGAGTGAGCCATGGGCCCTGATATGACGCATGATAGTGCGTTAGTGACAAGCCGAGAAACACCCGGCTCATGTATGCTGTGGTAGCCTTGTAGTGCCATTACCAGCCTCGTCTGGTGCAGTAAGTCGCTCGGCGATGTGAGCCCGATCTGGCACGGTTGATCTGAGTGTCACGCTGCAAAGGCCTCTTTCTCCCACTCTCCCTTTCTGCTCTGTCAGGAAAAGGAACAAGCCGAGAGCGGATGCAGAGGTGTTTGCCATGCCAGACGGCTCTGCAGTCTCGGCAACAAATCGCGGCCCCCGGGTTGAGGAGCCGATTGTTTCTCCTTTCTCTTCCGAGTCTTTTCCTCGCCTGCGAGTTTACATGACCCTTCAACTCTGTTTCCACACAGGCTGTTGAGTTGTGCTCACAGGCTTCTATGTGTGTTGTGAAAGAGGCAGCTTTGTCACAGGGGTTGCTCTAGTGGGATGTTGAGTTCAACAGGCTTTGTTAAAAAAAAAAAATATATAATAATAATAATAAAATAATAAAATGCCTGTTTCTGTGCTGGCTCGCTACTATATAAATAAATAAGTGAATGCTATATATAAGTGAAACTGTCAGAACACCAACGTCATTAATCAGCCTGCAGATGAAGAATTGTGGTTTTGACTGGGTTAGTTCTGTCAGCAGGACTAATGTTGAATGGTGTATCCCAATGGGTTGGAATTATTTTGAATTGAATTTTAAATCATGCTGCTGTCAGAAGTTAAGATTCTAAAAGCCTCATGTTGTTTTTATGTCTTCATCTTCTGAGTCCTTTTTTTAAAAATTGTAATATATTCTGTATTCTGTCAAGTGACCTTTTCTTATTACCATTATTATGAATTAAGGAAAATCTTGTGTTATATTATGCTCTCATTGTAATGTTGGTCAAGTGCACGAAGTGAAATGAATATTTCTGCATGAAAAATATCCTTGGAAGAGGGATCAAATTAAAGTTTTGCTGCATGCTGTGACCTCATTTCATGACATTTCCAAGCCGTTCTCTGTTTAATGCCTGAAATATATGGCTTTCTGGCAAGTTGTGATTTATTTTGTTATGAGACATATTTGCGGCCACAGTTCGCTATAAAGAATATACTAGTGTAAATGCAATGGCCATAGATCAAAATAAACAAATCCCTGATGGCTTATCAATGTCCTTCCTGTTGGGGAAAGAATCCCAACTTGCCTTTCCAAAAGGAAAATATATCATCAGATAAATGGTCCCTAGGAATTGGATGCCAAGGACAAGCTAAACCACTTCCAAGCAATGTTCCCCAGTCCGGGCGCGCCCATAGCAAGCGGTAATGAATGGAAAGTGTATTGTGTCAGTGAAAAACGGGAGAACCGTCAGGAAGAAATATGCCTTTCATCCCACATGGCATAATCAGAGCCTGCCATATTTCTGAGCAGTGGTTATAGTGTTCCTTTGAGCCCGGCTTTTATAGTAAGAAAAGTGTGGACAATAATGTAAAGAATAATACAGAGCAGTTTCCATTGAGATAACTGTCAGAGTGCTGTTAGGCTGTCAGGCCCTCCCATGGGGAGGCAGGGTCAGGCTGTCAGTCAGAGCTGATTGACACTTGAGAGGTGTGAGAGATCAAAGCCTCTATCAGCGAGACAGGCTAGAAAATAGGTGCGATGGGTGAAGAATTGCTGAAAGTTTGGAATGAGTGATGTGACGTGAAGGTGAAGTGTCTGTAACGTGCTCGCTTTATTTCGTATCGTCCACAATCTGCTATGTTACATGCATTTGGGTTCTTAGCAACAGTTACAAAGCAGAATCACTTTGGGTTTAGCTGTTGAATGGGATATCGCAGTGCAACGTGGGTGAAAGACTTTTCATCGCTTTTGACAGGATGCTCAGAAATGTCAAGAGCTGCCTTCCCATACCCCATTGGAAAATCTGACTTAAGATATGGGCTTTGTGTGAACCCCGTGTAAATGGTGCAAGCTTGTTAATAGCTGGTCCAGGCTTCTAAGATAGCTGGTTTAACTGGAAGAGCAGGGGTATCCAATCATGGCCGCCGTCCTGCAGAGTTTAGCTCCAACCCCAGTTAAATACATCAGCACCAGCTTATCGAGGATGTCTAGAAACTTCCATTCAAATGTATTGGAGCAAGTTAGAGCTTGGGCCTCCAGGAGCAGTGTTTGGCACCTCTTTTATAGACCATCATGGACCAGCAACAAGTTTAAGGTGTTCAAGATGGTTTTGGGAACATGATTGACCAGTTTAACAGCTTGGGACTTGCCAAAACACAGCTAATGTCTTAAAAGAATTGTTCAAAAATGAAATGTCTTCATTTATTCACCTCCATGACTTCTTGCGTGTCTTCATTTATTCACCTCCATGACTTCTTGCGTTGAACGCAAAGGATGTTTAGCAGAATGTCCAAGCTTCTGTTTTTCGTAGAATAAAAGATGAATGGTGACCACAGCTGTCTTTGGTCCCCATGCACTTTCATAGTGTGGAAAAGAGCAGCTTGAAGTCATTTTTGGATGAACACTAACTTTAAAGCTGGATTTTCCAGCTGGCTAGTTAAATCTGATGGCTTTGTTAAGGGAAATTGCTCTTTGTCATTGTTCTGGACTTGCTGTTAGGATGGCTGAAGGCCAGAGAAATCGCGATCCTGCCTGTCTTCGCCTCTTAACACCACTCCATCTCTCCTTCCAGTGTTCTGTATGTCTGTTTCTTAATCTACCCCCTTGCTCCTTCTGTTTTATTAGTCTTGACAGAGGCTTGATTCAAATAAGACTGCAGTGTGGGCATTGCCAGCGCACAATGTAAATTGAATCACAAAGGAGAAGGATTTTCTAATAGGGAAACAAATTAGCACCCAGACCTTTCTCTATGCAATTATTTCTATTACTTGTTTCTCAAGGCACCAGGAGATGTAGAAAGCAGGTTTAACCGCCATTTGTTTTAATTTTTCCTTAAGGAAAACCAATTATGAAAGGTTACTGCTTATCAGCGGCTCATACAGACACAATCCCTTTTGTCTAAAAGATTAATATCTTGTTTTAGACCAGTTGTTTTCCTATTGTTTTGAAGGTGAGAGGACTGCTTACATTGAGCATAAATGTGTTTGTAATGCCGTTTTATGCTGATGCGTTTTTTTCCATTAAGCTCTAATTGATATTAGGATTTGTTGAAGTTCATTATCAATCTTTATCTGTATGCTTTGCAAAGACATTGATCAATGAATATGCTTTCCTTTGCTGACTGTATTGGACATTGTGGAACAGTCACTATTTGGGCCATTAAATAGCCTCTGTAAGACCCCGGCACCAAGATCAATAAGTCATTGAAATAATAATAAAAAAAAAAAAAAGACAGAAGATGAAATTACTTTTTTCTTTCCTCAATGAAAATAAGTTGTTAGTCCACATTCCACATTGCAACTTTTTCTTTTTTCTTTCGGCAGAAATAATTCCTTAAAAAGTGAAAACAACTCATCACAAAGTTTTTTTTTTTTGTTTTTTTTTAATTGCTTGAGCCCTATTAAAATTCCTCTGAAGTTTATACATATCACCATATCAAATACATCATAAATTATAAATGTTTCACATAGCAGTCTTGCAGTTGTAGCCCCCGGGTTCCTTGAAAACTGCTCCTGTCTGAGTAAGTGTGAATGTTTGTAAGTACATGTGCTTGCGTGTGTGAACTTTGTTAGACAGGCCGAGCAAAATTGGAGTAATGCGCTTCTCCATCTTTTATCATTCACATTGCATAGCGTAAACTAATAAACATCTCCAACCTCGTGGTCTACTTTGAAATTGTGTATGTTATTTCAGTTATTGAATTCACTGATGTAATATTAATGTTGGGAAGCGATTTTGTAGCGATCTGTCCTTTGCAGGGATCTTTACACATAATCATAAGTAACACACATGTCAGTTTAGGGTTGCTCTAAGTCATTTGAGCGAAAGAGCAATTTTTCTAAATCTCCAAATGGAAACGGAGTAATGGAAATGCAAACAAACAGAGACTAATCACATAAAACCAAAGTTAGTAAACAAAAGCCTTGGACGAGCATTGAAAGAGAACCAAGTCTTAGTTCCCTAATGGAAACTAAGACTGTTTCTTAGTGGAATCAGTCTGTTGATGACAGCCGTTTTAGGTTGGATTTGTCAATATGACGTGATAACTGCAGAAATGAATTATATCGTTATGAATCATATTTGAAAGACCAGAGGACTAGATGAGTCCCTTCTACAATCCATGTCCAAACATTTCTTTCTGTTTCCATAACACGCATTGTTAATGCTCTATTATCAACAGCTGTTATGTCAGCCATTAGAAGGTTAATGGATATGACATGCCCGGTGTGAGAGTTTCAGGGCCTCCCTTTCTGGAAACATGCTTGCTATAATACACTTAATATCATTTCATTATGTGAGTATAAACAGCTTGAACAGGCTAAAAGAGTTCTGACAGATGGATTTGTATGACTCTTAATGGAACAGTTCATTCAAAAAAGTCCTTTACTCAGTCAAATCCTTCACTGTCACTGTTATTATCATTTTGAGCAGGAACAGGTAATAAATGATTTTTTTTTAAAAATTTAAATCCATTTTGGGGCATTAAGTTATGGTGATATAAATCTCCTGATATAATAATAATAATAATAATAGTAATAATAATAATAATAATAATATCATCTTGTCATAAAAAGGTCTAATTATCTTAAAGAGACGTAATTTTAAAAAAAGAAAATAGAATATTTATTAATATATTCTTTAAAAGAAAACATTAATTGATTGGCTGATTGGCATCATCTTTCATTATTATATTAATATATAATATTCTTATAAAATGTTACATTTTTTAAATTAAGTTTCTTAAAATTATAATAATTACACATTTTTATGACAAGATGATATTAGTTCAGGTTGTAAAATACTGTTATATGGCATCCAAAGAGAAATCAGTGTGAATAATAGCAGAATATACATTTTTGAGTGAACTATCCCTTTAAGACAGATAGAACACGCTGTAAATTCCTGGCAAACAGCTACAATCACTCTATATGCAATGGGAATAATAAACACCTCTCTTTATTTGATTTTTCTTCACAATCCCAGTCAATCTCAACATGGCCTTGGAGTTCAGTGTGTTATAATATATTACTGTAGACACATGACGTCAGTTGACCTGCTCCAGGTCTGGATGAGGCGGGAGGAGTGTGGGGGCTTCTAAAGCCGTGAATAAATAGCTGTTCCTCATTTATGCTTGTCAGGAGTTTTAGCTGAGGGCCGGACTTCACACTGTGTCTGTTTTGCCTTGTGAGAGATGATTTATTCGTCTTGGTCCAGCTGAGGTGCTGCAGCTGTTTATTGGACAGATAGTTTTACACAGGCTTATGTTAAATAAGCCTGGCTCACTGACACGTCCATTCCCACCCTCACAGATCAACCACAAGAAAGAACTGCTTAGTATGATCCTTAAAAAACAAACAGTACAAAAGTACAAAGCTCTGTGTACTTGGCCCAGAGTTCAGAGGGAACCATCTCAGCAAATACAGCCAAACTTATACTCTGAGACAAAAGTTTTGTTAGGGTATGTATGTCATCATGCACCCTCGAAGTCATTATAAAACCATTAGATCCATTTTGCATCGTCAGTTAATCTTGGCAGTCATCTTGGCAACACCATAATCTATCTATCTATCTATCTATCTATCTATCTATCTATCTATCTATCTATCTATCTATCTATCTATCTATCTATCTATCTATCTATCTATCTATCTATCTATCTATCTATCTATCTATCTATCTATCTATCTATCTATCTATCTATCTATCTATCTATCTATCTATCCATCCATCCATCCATCCATCCATCCATCCATCCATCCATCCATCCACCATCCATCCATCCATCCATCCATCCATCCATCCATCCATCCATCCATCCATCCATCCATCCATCCATCCATCCATCCATCCATCCATCCATCCATCCATCCATCCATCCATCCATCCATCCATCCATCTATCCATCCCATCCATCCATCCATCCATCCATCCATCCGTCGCTCTATCCATCTATCTATCCATCCATCCATCCATCCATCCATCCATTCATCGCTCTGTTGTTCTTTCTATCTATCCATCCATCCATCCATTCATCCATCCATTCATCGCTCTGTTTTTCTATCTATCCATCCATCCATCCATCCATCCATCGCTCTGTTGTTCTATCTATCTATCCATCCATCCATCCATTCATCCGTCCATTCATCGCTCTGTTTTTCTATCTATCCATCCATCCATCCATCCATCCATCCATCCATCCATCCATCCATCCATCGCTCTGTTGTTCTATCTATCTATCTATCTATCTATCTATCTATCTATCTATCTATCTATCTATCTATCTCTCTATCTATCTATCTATCTATCTATCCATTTATCCATTTATCCATCTATCCTTCTATCCATCCGTCCGTCCGACCGTCCGTACTCTGTTTATACCAGAACGTTGTTTGGCCACCAAATGTTGTGTTTTAGATACTGGTAGTATTTCTACCAGCTAAATAGTTAGCTTAACTAGCAAGGCTACGTTGATCAGGCTTGTTTACAAGACCATGTACAGTGGGCTTTGAATAGAATGGCTATGCAACTTAACCAGTTAAACCAGCACTAACCAGCCTCAAACAACATCAGATCGAAATAGTTTGAGAAATAACAGATTTATTTTCTCTAAACCATGTGCTTTGCCCCCCTTTTTAATTTTGAAAATGGCTTAAAATGAGCAACACAAAGCATAAATTATATTTTCTAATGCTTCTAGATAGAGTGGCTTATTTTAACACAAAACATGCGGCACAGTGCAGATCAAACGCACACTACTATGATCTGGCCCTTTAACTGCAGACTATAATTATAGTGTTGGATGTCAGTATCCTCTTCATTGTTCTGAACAGTGTTACCTCAGCACTTAACACACTCTTTCTCTGTGGGTGTATCATACCTGCTGCCTCTGATTCTGCTTTTTACTGTAATGACCATATTTATGACTTATTTGCTATTTTCAGTTTTCCTTTGAGCTGATGCGAAAGCTTTGATTCTCAAATTTGCGAAAAAAGCAGACGGCGTGTCCTGGGATTTTAACTTGGGCCTGTTTGAGCCATTCACTTGCTGAATTCAGAACCAGCTGGAGATCAAACACAGCCCCGATTTATTAGGCTCAACTGCAGAGATGATATGTATGACTAATGTGTTGTTTGTTCATGTCAACATGCTCTTGGTCCATACACATACACAGGCCTTTCATGTTAGTCCACAGGGACATGCCTGTTGTCTGCTAGTGACGAGTCTTAACTCAATGGAAAAAGCAGTTTTTAGACAGTATCTGTCATCCAGGCTTTGGAAGTGTGCCATTGAACTCACATGATTCTGGATCGCTCTCATAAAGACATTACATAATGGATGGTTGAGTTGTGAAATGCCACTGTGCCCACTTTTGGTTCACTTATGACGTTTTGTCTTTTGTTCTGTGTTTTCTTTTTTGTTTCGTTTTGCTGTCCGAAAGGTTTTTTTGATTTGTTGGTTGGTTTGTTTATTTTGTTAATTATTTTGGTTTGTATGTGTATGTATATATATATATAGCAACTGTCATCTTGTGGAAAAAAACATGTTTGTGTTATACTTTTTAAAATGAATGCTAATGCAGTTTAAGTGTCCATATACACCATATACACACATACATGCATATATATATATATATATATATATATATATATATATATATAGACACAATCATATGTATCGCCATATACATATGTGTGTGTATCAACACATTTCTCATAAATGAAAAACATATGGAGAGAGATGTCATTTGTTAAAGTGCAGTAGAAGGAGTGGAGCAGGCCAGCAGATGCCTCATCAAGAACACTCATTCAGAATGATGAATGTGGCCAAATACACATTTGTCCGTAAAACTTGCAGAGTGGATGAGCATCATTAAGCATGAGAAATAGGTGCAGCCCCGCTGAGAAGTGAGCGCAGCAAACAGATGTTGGGAATTTTTGCAGGCATCTTTCATCCAGAGGACCATCATTAATAAACTTGAAGGTGATTCTCTTGTTTCCATTTAATAAGAGCAAGTAAAGTATGAGAGGCTGCGGAAAACGCTGAATAAACAATCTTACTGGGCTTTTTAAGTCACTGTCTGCATCTCTTACGCAAACACAGGCTGGCAACAGACCCCCGTTCCCCCCCCCCCCCCCCCCCCCCCCCCCCCCCCCCCCCCCCCCCCACACACACACACACATCAGGGTGAGATGTTTTATGGAAATACGTCACCATCAGCCCGGAGCTATATGAATCGGTGTTGGATAGTACATGCTGTACGCTTCATCCCAAACTCATTTTTCTTCCCGTTTTTGCAGTTGATCTGGAATAAGCACAAATGATCTCTTTATACTGCAACATGACAAACAGCAGGTCATAATGAACTGATGTGTTGGAGAGCGGGAAATGGGGCCGCTCTATGTAAATGTGAACGGCTTGAGTAAAGGCTGCGTGCTGTCCTACCTGACAAAGTCATTCATCAAGGATCTGCGGAGGGCTTGCAAATCAAGGTGCTGGGAAGGCTGTTGGCGAACTTGGCTCATGTTAAGTGGCACTGGCCCTGTTGTTGAAGCTCTATCACGGCTGAAGCTGTCTCGTTTTATAAACAGTCTCAGACGGAGAAGGTCTGCTATGAATAATGCTTAAGCCCTGAAGAATTCTGCAACCAATATATCTTAATACAAGTTCTTAGATTCCAATGGGCGGCCCACGCCTCTCTCTCTATTCCACCTCCCCATGCGGCGCCTGCAATTTTCTCTCTGCGAAACCACTGTGACTTGATTTTGCTAGCGCCACAGTTTACCTACAAACAGGATTACATGCATATATCCCATGCAAATCAATAAAAGTTGTCAGGACCGTTTAGCCTGTCCTTCTTTGCTAAATGCAATTTATCACACGGCAAATCAACAAAAGGGAACAGGTTGCAAATGGAGCCTGATCATCAGTGCTGGACGTGTTGTCAAATTCCTGTAGACAACATTTTTCATCTCTTTACTGTAAATTGTACTCATTCAGATGCGCCGCGTCGAAGAAATATAGCAGTTCCAGGTTATTATATACTGCTGGGGATTTCTGCACCATGGAGGATATTTTAGTCTTTTTTGGACTTTTTAAGATTAAATCTGAATGTATTTCAGTTGTTGTTTGTACTTTTCTGACCAGCTGAGGCATGAGATTGATCCAAGTCAGAAACTGTCATGTTGTGGCCATGCTGAAAATTGGTAGTTCTTGGGAATATTAACTTTGTCACTCACTCTGGTAGATATGAATGCTTTTTACATTTGTTATAAAATGCAGTTTGGTTTTAAATTCTGACGACACTTTTTTAGTTGCTATTTTCTGTTATTAATAAATGATATCAGAAAATATATTCATTGCCCAGATGAATGAGCACATCAAATGTTTATTCATCAAAGAGTGTGATGTTGCATTAGACACTGTGCCATATAGTGAGTGATGAATTAATGACTATAAAATGTAAAGTAAACAACTAATAATACAGAGAAATAATGAAAGCTATCGTACACAATACACACTCCAGATTAACATGTTGTATAATAGTGTGAAGTGACTGTGATGAGGTGCTTCTACACGTCATTGTTTAGAGGTTATTTGCTTATTTATTTGTAACATTTCATTTGAACGTTGGATGGTATGGCATGTCTCATTTGAAAGCAGGGATTGCTCTTAAATTGATGTTGAAAATGATCGACTTGACACCCAATCAATACAAGCGAATATGCAAGCGATGAGCTCTATTATGCTGTCCTTTAATCAGACTGAGTGAAGTCTAATTAGATATGGTTTCTGCAGTTTCACCGGAGATATGAGTATGTGTGTAAACCCTCTGTGTGCGTGTAAACCATCTTTAAATGATGATTTGTTGCGTAGGCTATAATCAGCTTCTTCTTTTATTGGCGCTTTTTTGACTAGGCCTGACGTAATATCATTAGTTTGTGCGTCCCTTTTATGTTTTCTTACGAGTTTTTTCTTTGAAAAATGTTTTGCTCCATCAGTGTTTTTTTTTTTTTTTTTTTTTTAATTTAATTTCATTCACAGACATTCCATGAGCTTAATGATTTGTTTTGGTGGACTTGAAAATGTTTGATTTACTCCAGACTTCGCACAGTATCTCAGTTTTAACGTCGCACTGGAAAAGGACTTTTTGTTCCACATCTCAGTTTAAAAGGCAATTAATTCTAGTTATGGAAATGTCATTGTGTGCATTTAAAGCCAAGTGCTTCATAGCCGTATGCACTTGATTTGTATGGAGTTGAGTTTCCGTGAGTGTGTCATTCAGGGTACTTCGACCCCGTTAATAGCAATCATGCCTTTAAACTGTGGAGTCGTTGGCGTATTTCAGGCAGGGCATCATCTATTCCTTAGCCTTGTTCCAAAGATAAATTAGAAGCTGTTGAATAATGCAGTGAACCCTAATTCTCTTTGATTAGTAGTGAGTTAGATGATACTGACCCATTGAAATTGGTCATCAGCATAAATAATGACTGAATGTACTGATAAAATGCAAACTTGCCGGCCATCATAAATCAAATGAAATCCACTTGCTGTGGAAGTCATTGAAATTAGAAGTCCATGCTCCTATTAATTATGTTGCCTTCTGAAGGCGACAGAGTGATAAATCAGCCCTGAAAGGTACTCCAGTTAGGGAGTTGAGGAAGCGAGACTGCCTGCAAATGGCTTTGTATACCCTCCTAATTGTTTCTTAAACAACCCACCTCTAGAGGCATATCTGATAGCCGGTATTTGGAGAAGGGCTCACAATATTGAGAAGGTCTGCATGCAGGTGGAATAGTGTCAGATTTTTTTTCCCCTTCCTGGACTTGATTTTCAGGGACATTTTATTATTTTTAGCCGCTTATATATATATATATATATATATACACACACACACACTATAAATGTATAGCTTATACAGATAGCGATAACTGTACATACACTTTTACACTTTTAAAAAATTCTGGGTTAAAAACAACTCATGCTTTTATTTATATATATATATATATATATACACACACACACATATATATATATATATATTTATATAAATGTTTGAGCCATTATTTAAATATTTTTTAGAAATTACTATACTGCTGGTTTTAGAGCTGCTTGACAGCAGAATTTAATTATATTTCCATCATTGCAAGGTTGCTTTGAAACTTTCTATATTGTGCGCTGTAGGATGTGCCTGAAGCCTAAATCCGAATTCGCAAAGACATGGAAAAGGAGTGGCTCATTCTACGGAGCCCCTAAAGGGACATTTTAAGGCTTGCTGTGGTAGTCAGTTACATTACAATACATTAGGGTTATCAAAAGTACACTAAAACATGTTGTAAATAGACATCTTTGCGCTCTTTGAAAGCAGGTGTCTATCAGCGAATCCGTCTATCAGTGGCTATATTAAGGATCCGCTGATAGAGGCCTGCTTTCAAACACTCCTGTTTATAACTGTGCAAGCACTCGGTGAAGAGCATCAAAGGTGTTTATTTACAGCATATTTTTACACAATGGCCAATCAGAGGTGTTTAAGAATCCACTAAAAGAGTCAATGACAAATATCTTATCTGGTAAAATGTGTGTTCAGTACCTCTGCTCCCTATAAACAGAGTTCGTATGACCATGAACTCAAAAGGGAAAAGCGAGCACACATTGAAAAGCCATTCCAATAGCGGTTCCCTAATACCCACAACTTATATACAATATAATTATCTAACTATATAATTGTGAACGCAAAAGCATTTAAATATATTTTTTCCTCCCATCTCATAATTTTTCAATCATCATGCCATTTTTGGAGCTCCGTAGCCAAATACTATGTCCTTAATAGTATTTTCCCAAAGCCAAATACTATGTTCAGAAAGAAAATGACGCCATATCCTTTCCGAACATAGCACATCCCTATTGTGCGCCACATAAATGAAGGTTACTTCTCTTAAAATTAACCCAAAATAGTTTGGAAATTAAAATCACACACAGAATTACTACATTAACAACACAGCCAACTGTTATAATCAAGAGGTGAACATTTATAAGTAAGCAAAAACACCCATAAACAGACAAAAATATAAGCAAAAGTAAAAACAGTGAGTGAAAAAAAGTGCAGAAAAGAATGACAACTCAACTTCTATACAGCATATACATTTGCTGTTTAAAACTTTATTATTTAATAACTTACTTTAAGAACAAATTTGACCAGTTGTTTAGTTTTTTTCCTCCTGTCAGTGGTATAGCGCTATGGCTAAAACCATCAGATTAGTGGTTATATGCAGGTTTGAATACTTAATCATGCATGCCATGACATCTGGAATTTGTGACAGTATCATTATAATTTATGAAAAATGCTCTCTGTTTAACATTTTCTGCTTAAAGGCATCCCAGTATACTTTTAGCCTTGCAAACTAGAATTCTTTCAGACTTTTTATGTTGTGTGTTTGCATAGCTGCTTCTGCTTCTGATTTCGAGTCTAGCCTTGATACGTCTGCCACCTCAGCCAGTGCGTGTTACTTACAACCTCAAAATATCACCTTTTCCTCCGACGAGAAGCCAAGTGTTGGTATCCAACCCAGGGGGATAAAAAGGCGTTGTTTTCAGATTGGGTGCCCCTTCAAGACAGCCGTGTGCTTTTTGGCTGCAGGATCCACAGCCTCATCAATCACACACCGCTTATTAGGTTGTCCTCTTGCTGAAGGGAGCCATTTTAGAGGGCAGCTATTACAATAATTGCATCCCCGTGTTTTATGTTAGATTTAGTTGTTTTATAACATATGAGAAGTTCTAATGAGGTCAAGGGTGTCTTCTTTGAAACCATGGGCCGGACCTAGTGGTGCCATGGCTTTATACACGGAACTTCATTTATGTGAAATATACTTTCAGAGACAGTGATTGGAATGAATCACTCTCAAACTCATGAGTTACCAGTTTGAATTGGTCTACCGACTCGCTCTGAATTGGTGAATCGGTTAGAGCGGTTGTCACTTTTATTATGTCCAATCAGAAGTGAATAGATAAATGTTACCATGATACTTAAATTAAAAATAAGAAAACTGTTAGAATAAAATTATGTACATATTTTTATTAAAATATTTTAAGCATTCCACAAGTAATAATGGCTAATGTATTCGCTACGGAACTAGAATCACTACATTTCTTATGATTCCCATTATTAGTAATATGTGAGGCCCTTGAATATATTTATTATGAAACCCTGAAAGTTGAGATAGTGAATCACTAGTCAGTGCCTTTATTATTACTTTACAGCAAAACTGAGAGTTCTTATAGCTGAAATGGCATTCTGGGTAAAGAGTCGTCTTTATTGCAAACAGATCTTTGCCTGTGATTAAAGATGTTCTTTCTCTAATAATACATCTGCTACATCATTTTTAAAAGCAGACTATTGCTCAAGCCCAGTGGTTAATCCAAATGCCATCCATCAGATCTTTATATCTGGATTCAATCATCTCATTTTGCTGGAGGTTTACTCCCTCATTTTACATCGAGAGTGAATTAATCCAAACGCAGGTCCTTCTCTAACCAATCACCTTCATCCAGGGTCCCAGAGAAACCATTTAAGGGAAATATGGCGGCAGGCCTGGCCTCAGGTGTCAGTGTCGTAGTGATGAATCGCAGGGAAAACATATTAAATCCGTGATGTGTACAACCTGTGTTTGTAGCTCCACACTCCTTCCGCACTCTGGCCAAAAAAAATGAGATCCTCCAATAAAAAGCCTATAAACATGGCTGTGTGCAGTGAACATAAAGACAGGCCTGTCCCAGCAAAATTGATTTATTTGATTCTATGACATTTTAGTTGTGGTTGTTATGTTATATTTATGGGAGAATTGCTAGAGCCTCTCATTATGCTCTCCTAATTTATTTTACATACTTTTATGGCCACACGTGCCGGCTGGGGCTTTATTGCAGCCGTTTTTGAGAAAGTGAAAAAATGTGAGTACATATCGATTGAATGTACGTGTTTATAGCCGGGATAATGATTTATTTGAACTTGGTTGAGCGAATGTGGTCCGAAGCAACAACAACACCACTAAGACAGATGCTGTGTTCACTGGACCCATTTGTCCATTGTTGGTAATCACCTACCAAAGGATATTAGCCCATCAAGTCATCTTGCCTTGAAGATGATGGAAGACTCCATAGTAGCTGATGTTCAGCTGTATGTAATTGTGTGGAATGTGACTGGATAGTAGAGACCCATTTTCTACAATGCCACAATGCAGTAGCTTTAAGTCAATGTAAAACTCTTTACATCATTTTGTCATTTTACACCATCAATCCATCTATACATTCATTCACCCACCCATCCATTAATTTAGCCAAGTCAGAGGTGTGACAAATGAAAACATTTGTTAAAATGATAACAATCTAGAATATAAAATAAGCTATTTGGCTGATTATAAGTTAGTCGAACTGTACTATTATTAACGTTATTTCAACATGAAGATTTACCAATATCTTATTTCAAATTCATAATTGTTTGTAGATGAATATTTCACAATAGTGAATAGTAACCGCTGAGATACATCTTTAAAAGATGTGACATCATCTTATAACACAAGATTTTATTTCTTCCATCACCTGATGATGCACAGTCATCAATACTTGCAAAACACAAGAATGGTGACACTCAGCAAATAATAATAATTATTAAAAAAGATAAACTCTGAACATAAAAAAATAAACAAACAACACAAACTGCTAAATATGAAACAAAAATAAGTTCAGCTGGACAGAAAAAAACAACAAATATAAAAAAAAAAAACTCCACAGCATAATCTGTTTATGCTGCATACATGTATGCACTGTAGAAATACAGTACAATATTGTTTACAGTAATTTTTGTTATACAATACTATAAATTCACAGTAAAGCCGAGCTTGTATTTTACATTTTTATTAATTATTAATCTGGAATATACTGTAATTTCGCACAAAATTTTTAACAGTGTATATGTAAACAATTCTGACGAGATTAGCACAATTAATGGTGTGAGTTTGGGGCGGGACTATCTGTTTGACCAACCAATGGACAAACAAACCATTACTTTTACAAATATATATATTTCTCACTCTAAACTGATTTTAAAGTACATTTTAATCTATGTACCCACACAACTGGGACTACGCAGTTCTTTATTTCACGTTAGAATGATGCAATTTGGTAAATGATCAAGTTCATAAAATTGCATATTGAGATATATCATCCTGAGATCTCTCTTTTGCAAGACTCAATTTCTTGGATGTAATTAGGTAATAAAAACAATCAAATTAAATTACTTAAACTTTTGATGCATTACATAATGGCCGGAGATCATTCTTCAGTATAAAGCATCAGTAATTAATGGGTGTGATGAAGTCGTTACAAGCTCCTGGTTATTAAATTATAATCTCTAGCCATAAAAAGGGAGAAAAAAAAAAAACACTTTTTTCCCTCAAAGAACATGAAAATGAATGTGAATATATCTCAGAGCATCTCATAGCATGAAATGTAGTGTTTCCAGAATATTTAACATTAGGATGCATTTAAAATTAATCCGTTGTGCCCTTTTCTGAAAAGAAAGCTGACAAGTAATGTCGATAAATTGTGCGGCAGCACCAAGAGGTGACAGTAAATCTGGTGTGGGGGCTTTAGGGGGTGTAACTCTGATGTTGTTGTCAGAGGGGTGGACGGGTGAAGATGGATTCGGAGAGGAGGGCAGGGGAAAGGGCAATTTTAAACCTGGACACTGATTAGTTGAGATGAGAGGCAGACTCCGCGTCCTTGCCGTGACATTCGGGCCTGATATTTGTTTGCCTTTAAATAATACCCTGGACAGTGGTAAAGAGTGATGGCCAGGGCCAGGCTGACATTGTGCCTCGGCCAAGGTGACTGACTCCAGGCCACTTCCTCTCCCTCTCAGCCTTGTCAATATACATCCAGGGCACTGATGGGCTTTCCTCTGGATCACAGCACTGACACTGGTGTGTCTTCATCTCCACCTGCAGTTTCACTTAAAATATCCTCTCAGGACTCATAGTCAACAGCATCTCACATCCTGACAGAAACACAAAACCAGTACTGCTACTCACAGCATGCCATATTTCATTCACCAAATACAGTGTGCTGTAACATGTAAAAAAAAATAAAAATAAATAAAGCCTCAGTAATTAATGGGTGTGATGAAGTCGTCACAAGCTCCTGGTTATTAAATTATAATCTCTAGCCATAAAAAGGGAGAAAAAAAACTTATATATATATATATATATTATTAATGTCAAAAGCTTAATTTAATGTCAAATTCTGCCCCTTGGAAAATGATGTTGTAGCTACATGATAAGCTACTTAAAGGGTAATATCTTTTAAAATGCCCCTATTATTCTATTTTAAAGGTTTTTAATTTTGGTTTAGAAGTCTCCTATAACAGATTTACATGCTTGCACGGTCAAAAAACGTGTTCATTTTCTCACGATAAACATTGAACATCAAATTATTTTTCAAAGAATCTAAAATCTGTTCATTTGAAGAGTTAGTCTCTCTAAACCCCTCCTTTCTGCCATCTTACTCCGCTCTGTACATTACAGTGCATTTCAGAAACAAAATGCCTTTACTCATATCTAAATGTCATCTCTGCAGACTTCCTTGGCACTTGATACAAACGATGGCATCGGTTTTTCCGTATCAATTCCTGTGCGAGTCGTTATCCTTTTGTAGCGCATGCAAAGAGGATTCGCAGTGCTAAAAACTTGTCGACAACACGATCCAAACTCTTCCAGGCCTCAGCTACAACTAGTGTTTGAGGGCGGGGCAAAGTAGACGTTTTTCACGGACAGCCAATCAAGACCATAAGCTGGCATTATGCAAAATTGTTACATTGTTATGCACGTTTGTAACAGGAAGTGATACTGGAATTGCTGATGATGAATTCGATTCTTTCTTTTAGTAGACAATCATTTTATCTGTTGAGCACTTTAATCTTTAAATCTTTTTTTACAATATTTTTTACAACAATTTTTGCAGCCAGAGCAGTATTAATCTGGCAGAAAAAAACATTTGTTGTTTTATTTATTTGTTTGTTTGATCTATTTATTTATTTCATCTTAATTATGTCTTTTATTGGTTTGTATGTTTTCCTTATTTGTTATTTATTTCATTATTTTGTTTAGTTTTTAGTTTTCCCGATTTGTTTTCATCTTTATTTGTTCTTCATCTTTATTGATTGATTGATTGATTGATTGAATGATGCTTAAAGTTAACATTCTGCAGGGTAAAGTGTTTGTGTTATTTTACAAAATATATTTGTAAATATATTTAGCAAATGTCTCCTAGTGATTCCGCGCAGCAGAATGAGTGAATCTTTCTTTTCCCTCTACATGAATCATTGGACTTTCCAGCACCAGAAATGAAGGGAGGGCGACATTTTAGGAACGCACGTGATTGTTTCTTTAATTTTCTCAGTTGTACTCTTTTGAAAACATCTGAGCTACTGTCAGGCTACTGAAAAATGGAGTTGAGTTAGTTGTGCCGCTACATTTAGTTAGTCACTCCCCAACACTGATCCTGCTTGTTGCCAGTTGCATGAGTCATTTAAATATCCTCGGAGGAAATCGTAACTCACGGCCCTGGCGTCCGGCGCTGTTGTTTTAAAGGCTGAATGAATAGTTTCCCAGCTAAGTGTAGATGATGTGGTGTTGATTAAACCGGGCTGATCTAACCCAGCCGAGGGCCAGGGAAGGACCGTGATCCTTGTAATTATCGCCTCGCTCTCACAGTGATTTACTCCGTTGGCTGCTTGATGCATCTTCTTGCTGAAATTACTGACTGTACATAAAGCCCCTAATTTTCCGTACTGACCCCTTTTAATTGGGCCCATTCGGGTGACATCCTGATTTACAGTAAGAGTGGATGGATGACACGGCCAGCGTTACTCACAACTGCACTCAGAGTCGGGGCCGAGCCCCGGCCACTCATTTACATTTACACACTGTCAGCACACTCTCTCATCCAGAGTGACACGGCCAGTCAGACTGTATTTAGCCTTCTGCGTCAGCCGGTGATGAAGTGCAGAGGAAGAGAATGGTCACTCATGCATCTGAGCGAAAAATGTCAGCATCACCAAATGTCACAATAGTTGGCACAGCCAGTGAGGATGAGTGGTGAGTTTCACATATAAGGTGTCAAAGTGTCAATGGGGAGTGTGAAATAAACAATACACCTTATGAAGACTTTACACACACACACACACATGCGCGCACCCTGACAGTAAACAGATTTGACTGTCTTTAACATCGAGACGGGGTACAGATTGTAAACAATTCACAGGAAGTCCAAAAAAAACGTGACTTTAAAGGCTTTATTTTCATCCCCCATTTCTCTTCCTTATTTTCACAGGCTGTAGTCATTAAAAAAGTGCACATGAACCAATTATTTCTGCTGTCCTATTTGTTTCCTGATGAATCTGTGCTGGCAGTCGCACCCTGTCACGGCGCAGAAAATATGTGTGAGAGAAGAGGTGCACCGTGCAATATCTCCGGGTTTGTCAAATAAGAGTTGAAGCATTGATTTTTCTAATTCATCTTGTCTCGGCGTGAGATAGCGTCTCTCTCACAGAAGTTTGACTCAGAAGCTGACACTGTGAGAAACTACAGAACCTCCTGACGCTAGCCTCGGGGGAAATGCAATTATTTTACCATTTGATGAGGAGAGGAGAAAGACCATGTTCCTTTATCAGGCAAATAATAACAGGAGTGTCATATCCTGTCTGCGTAGATGTGGTTTTATCTGATATAGAATTACAAAGCGCTGTCCCGTAGTATCATGGCATGGCTTGTCTTTGAGTTGAGATTTTGTAGTTTAAACGTGATGCGAACTGACATTTTCCTTGCTCTCTTTCTAATGAAGCTGCCAGTCTCGGCGAAACGGCTGCTAACGTACGGCAAATATTCTGACATGTTAACGCTCAATATTATTCCCAGGCTTTTTGCGTGTATGCATGGTGACTACCCTTAAAGCTGAAGTGTGTAATTTCTGTCGCACTTGTGTCACCAAAAATGATTGTTTTCCAAACAGGTTTTCTGAAAACTCCGTCCTCTGCTGCAATGGGTGGCCATTCACGAAGAGATCTTTGTTGAGCCAATGTTGTGACAGAGTACCCCCAAGAATAAGAAAATTCTGTACATTTTAAAGTTAAATTCATCAATCTGCTACACTTTGAGAGCTCATAATAAAAAGCTCCAAACCATATTCAGTGTGAAAATTCAACGAAAAAAGAAGTCTGTATATTGACCTGTACCTGAACATTAAAAGGGACTCAACCCTCTTTTAGTTGTGATAGAGTATCTATGTGTGTGTGTATTTATTTTCTGGTAAAAATTTTGATTTACTATTTTAAAATGTTATTTATTTATTTACAAAATCTTTTATTTTACAGAACAGCTGTACAATTACAGTAATAATTTATGGCAGTCTTAATTATTTCATTTTCACAATGCTTATGAGTAATTTTCATAACAAGTTTGGAAAGATGGTTAGTGAATTTCCAAATGCATGTTATAAGCGCAAAGTTCATGTGGAGCAGCGTTTACTGTGAACCGAGCCGCTCTGAGACATTGGAAACGAGCTGAAACACATATCTCTTATGTATAAATATCACACTTTGTTTTATTTTGATTAATTGATCAGTTGCTTGAGTTGTGTAGACGACAGGCGTAGCCATAGCAAAAGTTATGCGTTTTAAAACGAAAACACACTAGTGTAAACAGGACCTTAGGGCACACAGAATGCGTTTTTGCTTTTAAAAAACACAAGACACGGGCAGTGGAATGGGGAAAAAACAGAAGGTCTCAAGATGCGTTTTTTTTAAAAGTTGAACTGATTTTAACTTTGTACAACGGCATGTCATGCGCGGGACGCTGCAGAAGACGCAAGACGTGAGCGCATCGGTCAAACACGTCAGTCTAGCGAGTGTTTACGGGTTTTGTGTGAACGGCCCCTTTGTCATTTAACCTTTTGTTGAAAAATAATGTTTTTTCAGAACCATATAAAAGCAGTGTGAATACAGATATTTCTTGAGGCCTCTTAAAATGGCTCTGAGCGGTCAGGGTGGGGTCCTCTGTGCCCATGTGCATGCACACGTGGTGTTAGGAAATTTACGGCTTTAATTTCCCCTGAAACATGCCCAGGCTGCAGGTGTTGTGGTGGGGTGGCTGTAGGCAGGGGTCACTCTGATTAATGGCCGTCCTTTCACAGGGAATGACAAACCCCTGAAACGTTGTCATCGGGAGTCCGTTCCCTTTTGTTCCTCCTCAACAGCTGTGACAGCCTGGCAAATCAGGAGTTTTCCAGGCTTAAATCTGCCAAACTCACAGACAAAACATAGTCATCATCAGCTGAACAAATACTGCACCCCTACCCGTCCGTAGTCTAGAGATTACCCAGAGTGCTTAGTGCTTATAATTAGCCCTAAGTTGCTGATAGTAGGCTCAGGCTGAGTAGAAATTGTTTCATTATGCTTAATTAACACCTACTTGATTATGGTTAATTACTACTGTTTGATAATAGAGGAGCAAAGTTGTCAGTCTCCAGACATGAAGAAGCCATCTGGATCATTGATAACCATATGTTGACACTTAACTCCTGGTTGAGCTGTCAGAGGCCCAGAGACAGGCAGGTGTCTCCAGTGTGTGATCCCCGCCTTCGACAGATTCATGAGTAAACACACGCATGCAAACAGCTTTCTATGGCTTTTGTACTGTATTTGCATGAAAAGCACTCTTCGGAGTAATACTCTATTACCACAGCATGGAAAAATAATCCTATTCATATTCTTTTCTGGTTAAAACTTTAAACAGCATCATTGTTGAAAGGTTAGAAGACATTAGAGGCAGCAGAGTACCACAGAGCCTGAACGAGACAAATCAAACATTCGGAACCCTGTGGTGCACAAAAGAAATGATTCTCACTATACTGCCTGTCTGTCCTTGTTAATTTGCTGTATACACAATATGACATTAACTAAGAAACCACAACACCAAGATGAATAGTTTGTTATCTGGAAGACTAAAATGAAGTTTTGGTGCATGTAACATTTGTCATGTTTAATTGCTGGATCAATTAGAATCCTCGGTAATGATGATTTATAAAGATTTGAGTGTAATTTGATATTCATTAGCTCAGCCAGACACATGGCGATATTAGCTTGTTAATTGTGCTTCCTTTTCATGAAGGGCTTGAAGCTTGGGAACACATTTGGCATATAGTTAGTCCTTTTTGATAATACCGGAATGTTTCTGTGTAAAAAGAAAAAAAAAAAAAACAGGAGAGAGAGAGAGAGAGAGAGAGAGAGACAGAGGACAGAGAGAGAGAGAGCCTGAGCAAGCATTACCTGTGTCTGATACAACATTCATTCTTCAGGTCGATGTCCATAAAATTATATTCATTATAAAAATCCATTTACATATCCACTGAGGAAAGCGATCTTTGTATTTGTCCTTTTTACAGTTAAGGGAATTTTCCATAACAGCACTAAAACAACGTCCTTTGTTTACAAAAGTCCCTTTCAATTTAAAAGTCTCTTGTCACTGACTCATTCACTTGTAAAATTTGCCACCATTTAATGGTGTATTAATGTAGCTTTCACTCAATCCCTATTATGCACTAATGGACTCAATACCAAATACAACATATCATTTATGTAAAATATTTATTGAACAACAATATTTAAATTAACAACAATACCCATTGTAAATGACAATAGGAAATTAACACATTTATGCAATTCAGCAAAACTTACAAAAGCAGAGCTCTACAGGATGTAAGTTAAATATTGCGTTAATGTTAATTAATTAAATTTATCATAGCCCAATTCAATTTGCTCAGGAACAATAAATTAATAAGACTAAAGATTGCCTGTTTTATGTACCCCAAATTAATTATATCTCATGTTTAACCACTTGTTTAACCATAAAAGACACTGGCCGAGATGAAGCTGTTCTCTGCGGGTACATGAGCACTGAAATGCCGCTGATGGCCTGAAGCTCACATCTCCAAAAACGTCTAAACAGATTGTAAAATAGGCGGTATGATTTAATATGAGTCACATATTTCAGGTCTAAACAACTTCATTCTCACCTTAAAAAACTGTTAAAACTACAGTTTGTGGTACAACAAATATAGTATTTGTAACAAATACAGTGGATTTAATCGGCTGCCATGACAAACGGTGAAACAGTTCCCGTGGCGATACTTTTAGATATATATTTATTTGAAAAAAAAAAAAAAAATATATATATATATATATATATATATATATTTATTTATTTACTCGCAGAGGTGTAGGATTCGTATTCCCCGCTTAATTATAATTCGAAATGAAAGCATTCCTGTATATTAGTGTATTAGACAGCCATGCAGTTATGTGCGTACACAACACAATTTGTGGTGCTCCATGACTGCCATTTATATACTGTTAAGGCCCTATATAGAAGCTGTATTTAATGTTTGTGGTTTATAGCTGTCATAGAAAGTTGACTGTATCACTGAACCTCTGTGCATGAATCATCAGCATGTTCATATATGACTCTCTGGTAATATGTATTCAGTGTAGTATGGAAGCTTGTAGTTTATGTGGGCTTTCAGTGACAGCTCAGAGCGCTCTTAGCTGCATATTGTTCTAATGGATTCAGTGGTCAAATTGGAGACAATGTCATTTCAGAGACGTAAGGTAAATAGTTTGTTACGCTCATGTAATTCGTGCAATTTGAGCGCACCAGACAGACATGATTGGAGGATGCCAAGATGATGTGCCCTGCTTTTCCCGCACGATGCAGAGATGTAGGCCAATTGGAGATGCTCCAAATTATTCAGCGGCACAGCAGAATTTCTCCTCAAACAGGAAGGTTCCTTATTCATTTCCTTAGATTATCATCACATTTGTGTCACCAGCAGAAGAGCTTTATTGACTCGCAGAGATGCGCCGCCTTCGCTTTGGCTGTCGTTATTGGCCGCGCTGACATATTCATATGTGCCTGCGCTAATGCCTCTAAATTACTCCCTCCACAGACGTCACAATTGAACAGATAATTTTAATAAGATTCAGCTTGACTTTCGACTGCTCTCCTTCCCCACTTTATGGAATACAAATTGTAACCTGTTTTTAAAGCCATGCAAGACAGTGAACTTTAATGGGATTTGACAACATCATATTAGGCACAACAACTCCGCATAATGTACCGAAAAATTGGACGTGAAATTGGAAACATAGCCGAGAACAAAGTAAATTTACATGGTTTGGTAGGTTGGATGTCTGATATCATATTCTCTCATGCGAGCTCTCGGGGAAGCTGGGAAAAAAAAAAAAAGGCTGGGGCTTTAACAATGGATATCAGCGGAAAGTGCTTTTAAAGTTAAGGCTGATGGATGGCTTGTCAAAAAAAATAATTGCACTGGTAGGAAAGTGGGGCTGCGTGCTGGGGAGGGGGGCGCGCCGAATATACAGAGAGGATGATGGGAAGTGACAGTGGTCTGTCAAGAAGCAGTGGCTGCCCAGAGAAGTGTGAAGCCCTAGCTATAAGGTGGCAGAATAGAACAGGCTGTCAGGGCGGGAAAGTGGCTTTAATACGGCGAAAAGCAAAGGAATCCGCCTGTCAGCCCTGCTCAGCCGAGCCGAAACAGGGAAAGGAAAAACGGCGGGAAAAGGTAGACTGAAAAAAACAGGCAGCAGTACTACCGCAGGGAGCGTAGGTGTGTGTGCGTGTCAAGAAAAACGGAATAGCTGGGCGTGCGAGCGAGCACGTCGTAGAAAGGCAAGGGCGTGCGTTGCGTAGGACGCCGCCGTCCCGGTCGGTCCACTCCATTATGTCGGATTCATCAGCCTGTCCGGTCCTTGTGGACTTTTAAGTGGATGTTGAGAAGTCGCTGATGAGACAGGCAGCACGACTGTACTCCTCCTGTATCCTTCTTACCCCTCGTCCTTTTCTTCGGCGTCCCGTGATGAAAGGAGAACGCAGGAGGACGCAAACGAGTGTCATTTTGAATTTTCTGAACCCGCAGGACGGCTCATTACAGCAGGGGACAGCGTTACAATTATATAGCTGAGCTTCCTAAGGCATTTACATGAATTGGTGGAATAAATTCAATAATGCTTGTCTACATAGCCTTGACCTTGGGTGAAAGGCACTCCAGACTAATTCATCAGGGTGCCGCCGCTGAAGGGCTGATGTGTTGATTGTACCTGAGCGGAATATGCGCTCTCTGGTACACAAGGCCACCCCGACATGCTCATATTAAAACCATCCCTTATTTCCGCAGCTGTGTCATCATTCCAAAATTCATAGTGGGTGGGGTTATGGAGGTATTATGTTATAGTATTGTGACTCATTTACACTTTGACAAAAAGCTTTGTCAAGTGGCTTCCATGCAACTATATTGAGTAATTTGTACAAGTAACAATTTAGTTTAATGAACAAGATAAATTCAAGGAGAGCTGACAAAATATCTATACAAATTATTTGAATTTGTCACTGCTACATAAAATGTGTATGTGCAGTTTACTTAATAATGTTACATGTTTGATAAATAAGTTTTTAAATTAGGTGAACACATTTATTGACTTAATTTACCTTATTAAATTGACAATTTGCTCTACAAAATGAAACAACTCACTTCATGTAGTTATGAGTTTTTAAATAATGTGAAAAATGATGGTTTGAGTGAGACAACAGTGAAAGTTCATTTTTTGAGTGTAGTTGTCTACAAAAAGAGTTTAATTGGATGTAAAAACCCTTTGAAATGTAATTTATCATGATGCATTATGGGTAATGTATTAAATCTTTTAAGAAGTCTGATATAATGGACTGGTAGCATCAAATAGGTATAGTGTTATTGTTAGAAATAATAGTTTATGCATCGAGTGTGAGATGGATAGCAGTGTCTTTTGTAAGAAGATAAATGCACCTCGCCCTTCTTATTTTTAATGCTGTGCCATTTGTAGTGCATTGATTGTGCAACTATTAACCATTATAATGGAAACTGGGAAAAGGATACAAAATGTAGTCCCTCTCCTAATCCACATACAAATATAAGGATCAGAATTGTTTCAACATCCCCACTATTGTTCTTTATCTGCTCATTAGATCATGTGAAGTGTGTAATTTCACCAAATGCAATTGCAATACGGCCAGGACAGACATGACAGCATTGGCTCAAATGATTGTACGAGTTTAGAACTGGTCTACATTAAATGGCAGACAGGAGTTTTTGAAAAACTAACATTATGTTTGCATTTCTTTGTAGTGTTGTTAGTGACACAGAGATTATGAACTTCACTTTAGATTAAAATATTCAACAATAACACCTACAGCCTAAACCACTCAAGGATGTACAGTATGTTACTGTGATGTTCACTAGGGTAAGGTGATCTGGAACACAATGCAATAGCAAAATGATACAAATAAATAGTTCAATTTGTAATATTAATTATTGTATTATGCGCCACACATTTATTGTTTAGTCCAGTCAGTTATATTCCACTAAATCATAACCCGATATAGATGTGAATGTGAACTTAATTGATGAGTTCTTAACACTAATTGGAGTTTATTCTTTCAAAACCTCCATGAAATCATTTTCTCTGTCTGCTTTATGTGTGATGGATCAAAACCCATGATCTGTGTCCTCACATTCATAAGCAATTAGGCCTGGCATAATTCATTCTCCGTTAAAAAAGGATAATTAAAGTCCTCTGTAGTTTCTTTGAAAGTTGAATTATCTTTTCATTTCCCACAAATATAAACCCTGAGATTTAAGGGGCCACTAAACATTCACATCATGAAAATGAGCTATTCAGAAGAGTTGTCATTACAAATGATAATATAATGACATGTACACTCATGAACTTTTTTTTGTTCATTGCTAGCACAGCATACTTAAAAAGCAATCGCTATGGAAACTGCTCCTAATGAGAATATTATGGGCACTGTCTTGTTTAAAACATTGTGTTGTTACTGTGTCTTGCCACTTTCAAGTACACCGACAAGGTGATTTCTGCACAGAGGATGTGACTGATTCTGATGACAAGCAAGGCCTTATCTCTAGCTCACACACACAGACAAAACCTCACACCCACCACACACACACACACACACAAACTGTCTCTGTGAGACTAACATAACACAACTGTAATGAGAATGAGAAGTGTAATATTCTTGTGGATCAAGGTTTCTCCACACATTTCTGGAATGATAATAGAACACGGTGCTTTTTGACACACACACATCTATGCGCTGGGAAGCTAGCAGGGAAAGTGAGCGCACTTCTGATGTGTGCTGTGATGTATAGACTGACCTAACAAAGAACTGAGTGCTCACAGGAGCTGGACGGCTCTAATGGATGGGGGGGGGGAGAGAGAGAGAGAGAGAGAGAGAGAGAGAGAGAGAGAGAGAGAGAGGGCCTCATTTAGAAGAGGAAGGCTGTTTGCTCTGCCAATACGACACAGGGGGAGTGGACAGCCATTGATCTACAGCCACAAATGACAGCTGAGAATTCAGCAATAATCATGACAAATGAGAGGAAGGGCCACAGGATGGTGGGGGAAAATGTCAATAATTCCAGCCCAAAAAGGAAGCCCAAGGTCGCAGGAATAGGGCACATTGTGTCTGTGTGCTCTGGACTGCACAGAGAGACAGAAGAAGAAAACCTGTCAAATGAATGGCCGTTCAATCAGTGATCCCGCTCAAATGTTGCTTGGCCTGTTATCTCAAGTCTCCATTGACCTTTACGTGCATGTTCTTTATCGGTTTGCATGTTTCTAGTTTGTTTTGTACTTGTCTGTAAAAAATCTGGTCCTAAACAAGGTTATTGTTGTATTTATTTATTTATTTATTTATTTTACATTATCTGGGGTCCGTTGGCATACAAATGTAACGAATTTAGAGCTGGATTTCAAATGGAGCTATATACTACTTAAATAGACTAAAGTAACAGAAAATGTTTGCGTTCCTGTTGCGTGTGGATCTTGCATCAAAGCCAGAACTTTTAAAACATTGGATGACTTGTTCACTTCATTATATTGCTTAGAAGCCTATATTGCGTTGAAAAATAGGTTTATAGTGCGTTTTCAAACGTGTGGCACAAAATAGACTTTGACACAGAAATCACTTATGTGGTATGTATGATGTAAACACAAATATTATACATATATTTATACCTGGATTAGATTGGCATATTCCAAATGTATCTATATATATATAAGATTAACTTCCATGTAGAAAATGTAGAAAAGTTTGGGGTCGGTTATAAATTAATTTCATATTTAATACGTTTATTCTTCAAGGAATCATTAAATTCAAAAGTAACAGCAAAGACGGGTTTCTTGAGTGCCAAATGATCATATTAGAATGATTTCTGAAGAATTGTGTGATACCGAAGACTGGAATAAATTACACTGTAAAATATAGTAAAAGAGAAAACAGTCATTTTAAATTTTGTAGTTTGTCATGTTTAGGCGTGGCACACATTTCGCAGTACACACGGCATATGTTTTCTAAATTGCACTAAAATACTTGCGAACAAAATATCTAACGCCATACATTTCATTGCTCTCAGCACACCCATTCAAGGAGAAACATTTCTCTTTGTAGATTGGACTGAAACAATAATGATTAAATTGCCTGTGCAAATCAATGTGCCCGTGTGATAAGCAGTGATCAGTAATGGGGCTGTGTGTTCTTGCTGGAGGAGGACTGCCTCCTCCTCTCTGCCTCACTGGATGAGGCATTTTCTAATCAGCTTTATCACTCATATCAGAATTTATCTTATTTGAGGAAAATGCCAATATATTAGCCCGGCGTGTATGATACACAAGGTGACCCTGCTGACTTAATGACATAATACATTATCCTTAATGAAGTCAATATCTTGTCTTTTAGCTGTCTGTCTATTGGGGCGATTAATTGCGGTGTCATTAAAGTTAGCTCTCTTTTCATTTGAGCCTGGCAAGTGGCATAAAACTAATGTTCTTAGTTATCAGCCACTGAAATAGAATGGAAGGTAGAGGAAATTACACAGAGGACGAGGGGGCTGCGCACAGCCTACAGCAGAGGACATTTTCAGCGACGGTATCCTGAGTAATTCAGCATAGCGCTGTGATGCAAGCTGAGAAAACATGTATATGTTTATTGCAAAGTAACAAAGAGCTTTGTTTGCAAGAGAATCAATGCTTCAAAAATGAACTTAACAGCTAAACAAGCATGTTTGAATACCATATGTGCCTACAGAAGTATTTACACTTAAATGCATTTAAATCTACACAGCGATTTTAGATGGTAATTAGCTATGCATGAAAGTTTTGTAATGTTAAATATGGGTCAACAAAACAAAAGTTTTGTGACGTCCCTAGGGCAGTGCAACGGGTAAAATACTCTTCTCACAGATCCATTTGTAACTGGTATTGCATGGAGCATCACCCCATGTATAATAAGATGAAACACAGTTCTGTATTCTTTTTCCATTGGGTTGTCCCAAGGTCCAGAACCCAGATGTCAATGTGCTGCCATCAACCCATTTCCATATGCCCTCTTCATCAATGTCTGTCAGACCAATCCAGAATGTGCTGCCGCAGGACATTTTCCTAGCAAATTCTTGTTCCTCTGTTGTATTTATCTTCAGCAGATCTGCTCCTCTCTCCGTACAGTTTCTTCTGCTCTCATTCCAGCTCTTCATCTCAGTGGAAACATAGTAAAAACTAAATTGATAGAAAATCCATCCATCTTGGGTGAAGTTCCACAGCTCATTTTTCTCTTTTTTTAACTCTTCGTTTAGTTGAATTAGCTCGGTATTATTGGTTAGCAGCTGGCGTCTCTCTTCGGTGTAGTTTTTGCTCTGTGTATTAATGTGGACACACAGAACTATGACTGCAGTCAGCAGAAGAACACACATCAGCACCAAAATCCCTGTTGCTGCTCTAAAGCTTCTGATCTTGACAGAATCACTCGTTGTGTTGGAGTCTGTGATTTCTCTTCCAAATGTATCTCTTATATCGTCAACATTTACGTAGACATCATCAGTGGTTTTTCCATCTTCTCCTTGCATTTTGCAAGCTGTACCCTCTACACTTCCAGGCAGATTTGATCTTTGGAAAGATGAAAACAGCCTAATAGTAGCTCTCCTGTAGTGGACTACGTTGTGTTCCTCAGCTGTGCCAGTATTTATGCAAAAAGGAACTGTTTTTGAAGTATTTATGCATGACTGGAACAACTTCCACATTGTTGAAGTTGTTCATTTACAGTAAATGAGGTACAAATGCGTATTTATTGTTCATTTAAACACTGGGTTTGTTGTAAATATTTTGCAGTTTTTGAAATGTCAGGAACATAACATAACATAACTATGATAATAGTTGCTGAATGTCTTTATAATAAATGCATCAAAAGTATCATATTGTATTATTTGTCTGATGACGTTCAATTATCCATGTTTCATCCATCCATAACCAAGAGAATTACTAACTTAAGAAGATTTGACTATTTTACACGAATCAAGGTGATTTTGGCCTTTTATTATAGACTTTTCAGTGTCCCACACTAGGGACTGTCCCACATGGTCTCAGATGACTTGCACTAAGAGCACTAATATATCTATAATTTCTTTCATGAATGTTTTATCTGAATTTCATAGGACACATCCTGGGGTTTTTAAAATGATATTGGTGTGGATTTAATGTTTTGGCTACACATCACAATATGTCACAGAAGTCTCAAATGCAAATAAATAAATAAATGTCCCACATTAGGGCAATTTACCCTACATACCTACCCTGGGTTATCTTCATTCTAAACACTGCTTTTATGCTTTTATCCCCCTGTTAAGGAATGTTTCACTCTTGTAATTTAGAAGTGGTGTTAGTACTGCTTTTTACCCGGGGTTATGAAACACTGGTCCAAAACAGTGTTAACCCTGCATTGCGGTGGCAAACTTGTTCAGTGTGAAACGATGCAGTGCTAGAATGTTACAGCTAGATGCTTAGCAACAGACAACCAATCGCACACTCATATTTGCCTGCTTTGGGCAGCCACAGAAACGCTGTGTATTGTAACAGTGAATTCAGGGTTTGAAAGGAAACATGTCAAATGCTGACAGAAAACGTGAGAATTTGAGCGAAGAGACGTTCTTAACTTTATAGTCCAATATGTCTATTCAGTATAATCTCTATAGTATAGTCGGCTGCGCAATGCTAGCACTATGTAAACAGGTCGTGCGTTTATCCAATCAATGACACTGACACTGCAAATATGCAAATAAAATGTTAACCCAGGGTTTAGGAATGTACAATGTGAAACGTCAGCTTATGAATTCCCAGTATTAATTGTAAACCCCAGGTAATTTATGAGCAGTGTGAAGGGTTTAGAAGGACCCAGGGTTAACTATTTCAAGCCTTTTGATTTCCTTGATGTCAGTGTAATCCAGGTTAACCAATAGTTGTCTTGTCGTACTTTGTTATGAAAGTTATTTTCAAAAATACAGTGTTGGCTTTTACAGCAGCTGGTTGCCACCATCTTTAGTCTGTCCTCCAACTTTTTGTGTGTTCACAGCATTGTATGCTCCCCGAAATATACATTATTTTTGTCTTTTTTTTCTGATAACAGCCAGGCTACATTTAACTCCAGTAGATGCTATCGACTGCTTTTGCTTTCCAGAAAAAGAGGTGAGAGGGTGCGCTCGTGGGATCATATGTTGGAATATCCAGCTTATGCGGTTTGTGCTTCGATTTCAAGGTCAGAGCACAAGTGCTTCATCAGGAAGGATGATTGACAGTCTTCAGAAGGCTGTGGGTATGAAATACAGCACTTGGCCGTGACTGTGCGTGTTAAAAAGGACACGTGCTGCTAGCATCTTCCTTCTAAAGTCACACCAGACTGACAGCGCTGGACGCAATATTAATCACAGCTCAGTGACAACCGCCCCAGGGCACAAACTGGCAGTGGTTGACCAAAACAAATCCGGGCCCACATGTTCCGTTGTCATTACATCGCACACACTTGAGTCATGGGGTTTATCACACCGAACGATGATTAACGCTCTTCAAATTATTGACCGTTCGTGGCCTCGACAGTCCAGGATGGACGGTATGTCTTTCTGGCGATTAAACATCTATGTTTTGTCGATATGCCGTTCACATGATGCTCTGAGGGCCACTGTGTTTTGTTCTTTGATATTCTGTTCAGTAATTTACACCCAGTGCACAAACGGGGAAAGTTAGGACCTCAATGACAAAGTAAGCCAACAATCTCACACAGGAGTGTGAATCATGCACCTGTGGCACAGCAAGTTTGAGAAAACAAGCTAATGTTACATGGAGCTCTGCACTCACGCACCCCCCTGCCTCCCCCCTGCCCAGCACTGAAACAAGCAGACTGAATGGGGGTAATTTACAACGTGTTATCTTTGTCTATAGCGGCCAGATGATATGAAGTAAATCAAGGTAGGAGTAATGAAAGACTGAGAATTTATTCCTGCGAGCACATTTTAAGTGTAGTATCCGTTACGGTGGCATTGCCTGAAGACCCTGAAATGAGACGGGGTGGTTGAAGGGCAATAAAGCAGCAGCAGCAGGGCTCATGTTAATGCTGTCTGTCTGGGGTTAGTAATTGGGTTGCGCTGATGAGTTGCGCTGGAAGACAAAGTGTAAATCCAAACGGTTGCTGTAAATCTGGCATTGTTGGAACAAGGTGCAATCCCAACAAATATTGATCCAGCCCAGCGGCTGGAGGAGGGGAGGAGATGTCGTTACCCGCGTAGCTTCAATTACTTTAGTCAAAGTAGCATGCTGCGTGGAGCCGTGTCGTCATGACATCAGCTGGGTCGTCCTGCCACCTGCTGTCTCAGTTCCTGTCTGATATCCTGAAGATCATTTGCTGGTGTTGGTTTGGTTGAGGTTGGCCAAAAGTTTGATTATTTTAGAGTAAAACTGATGCGTGTCATTTCTTTCCTGTGTTAACCCTCTGTGGTACAGGGTTGCCATATGGCAACAATTAATTTCTACTAATTTCCTTGTTATTCAGAAAGATATACAATATATTCCACAATGGGGGGATTAAAAGGGTAGGCCTTAAGATAGCCAATGATGTGCTGTTTTTAAGTCACATGTCCCTCAAAACTCTCTTTCCCACTGTCACCCTCAAAAATTCATGTAATCCCACACTTGTATGACTGACTCTTCTGTGGAGCACAAAAGAAAATACTTTGAAGAACGTGTCAGTAGCTGGCCTTCCATCCAAACGTGAAGCACATCTTCTCAAAGTTCGAAAAGAAAAAAAACAAAAAAAAACAAATAGGAATTAGGTGCATTTCCATCAAGTTGTTCAAGCGGATAATGGTGGTTTTGGTAACCTAGTAACCAACAGTAAAGAAAGCACCATCAGTGGAAACAGATGATTTGTCACGTGGGTTTAATGTTTACTACGTCAGAATTTATTCGGCAAATGCATTTCCATCTCCCATTATTCGCATTAACTCTTTTTCCCACAAGTCAAAAACCACCTCAAGCGAATGTAAGAATGTTTTTTTTTTCTCTTTTTTTTTTGTAAATAAAAGATTTTTATTTATTTTTTTAGTTTACCATTTCCATGATATCTGATGGGATACTTCAAAATGTGCATAAAAACAGGGTGCTGGAAATATAACTAGCTTTGCAGAATATTCATTTTAGCTGGGAACTTTCCCTAGGAACCAGGTACTTTGGGGTGGTAACTCGGTGTGTTTCGACTGTAGGGACCAGGATCTAAATGAAGTTCCAGGTAAAAAAAAATCCCCCTCAGAATTCCCTGCTCGTGAGGTAATACTTTTTCAGAGTTCAGGAACTTTTGGGGGTGGGACTTGGTTGCTGAACATGCTGATTGGTTGACTCTACGCAGCATTATATTTCAACCACCATTTTTAGAAGTCTGTTGCGGTGCGTGCAGTAAGAGATGTTTGATTTTCGAATCAACAATGGAGTTTAAAAAATACAACAGATGGACAGAGATTCAGGACTCATAAGCTTATTTGCACACGACGAAATCCAGCGGGAACTGGAAAGCTGTGTGCAGTACTACGTCTTCGGACTAATTTGCCTAATGTTCTCGGTACTTTAGACCGCGATGGAAACGTATTCAGCAACAGGTCTGGGGGTGGGGTTCCTGGGACAAATTGGTATTAGTTTGTAGCAGGACGATCTGTTTATGCTACCAATGTGAGACAGGCACCCTGAACCCTATTCTTGTAATTCAGTTTGCAAAAATTCTACTGTAACTGTGTGACTTGATAAACATGGCTCAATCACATATCAAAGCACACCATATACAAATGAACTTTTGCTTTTAAACTAAATTTCAGACTTTATTACGCATATGGCCAGTCTGAGTATGTGTGATCTAGTCAGACAGCTTATCATCACAGATTTCCTATCTGGCTTGACAAGCTGGTGGCAGGAAGTGCTCCCTGCCTTCACTGCAACCAGTGGTGTTGGGCATCAGTGACAGCCCACGTCCTGTTCCAGAATGAATATGTTAATGCGACGGGATGTAGCTTTTCATTAGATGGAAACTTAGCCCTCTCTCCTTGACTGAGGCCTCTGTGTGCCTATTTCATGAGGGAAATGGTTTGAGAAGTAATTTGGAAAGCTGCAGTGACGTGCTGAGGAAATGAAGCCTGAGCGTGTTTGACAAATAGAAAAGGTCATGTCTGTTTCAGTCTCAGTCACCTGGTCTTCTCCTCCCCACCTGTCTGTCCCATGCACTCATCATCACATTCTTTGGACACATGTTATACAAGCTAGCTATATACCGCTAATATCAAGCAAACATCTGCTTGGTTTAAAGCAGATATTACATCCTGATAACTTGTCTGGATAGAAAGAGCTTGTTTCAAATGCTTTATTTAGTTTGGAAATAATTATCCTTGCTGCAACATTTGTCATGATGCTAAATGTTTGTTTTATATATATATATATATAGTATTATCAAATTGTCCAGCAGGTCTAACAGGTAGCGATGCTAACCATCCAAATTTCGACCCCCTTGGTTACTGTCAAGATTGATATTTTCTTTTGAATTATTTTAACCCAACCCCTGATGAACTTTGGCATTGTCTAGTATAATAACCGTTACAAAACATATTTTCCTGTGCGCTGAATCAGCTTTTGTTAACTGCACGTGTTCCACTTGTACACATCAAACTGTTTAAAACTTCACAGGAGGATGCGGCCAGTAAGATCAAGCATGTCTGCGGAGCTTACTTCCTGCTTCCTGTGTCTGTCTAGGAGGGGAAAGGGAAGGTGAGGGAAGATGATGGCTGCGGCCTGGCACAAGATTAAACAGCTCACTGTAGAGACCATTAATAATGCTCATATTTTGGAACTGCTCAGTGCTTACAGAACCAGAGGCATTTAATCTTATTTGAAGAAGAAAAAAAAAAAAAAAAATACGAGGACCAGGGAGATAGGAGAAAAAAGTAAGGTCAACAGGGAGAAGCTCATCCATTTTTTTTCTCGGTGCTGTTCAGAGTGATAGGCCCAGGTTTTCCAAGGTAGTGCATTTGTCTGTCAGAAGTGCTGGCTGGCGCGGTGATTTACTTTCTGTCAGATGATGCTCATGTCCAGCTGAAGCTGCTGCCTGGCTGGATATGGGGAAATTTGTTACCTTTCGCTTTGACAGGGAGATAATTGCTGATGGTTAACAGAACTGTGTGGAATCCAAAGCGTTTGGGAGCGAGTAATAGGAAATACACTATGGCTTTTCTCAAGCTCTTTCAAAAAGCCTCTTTCTCTGCAATATTACCTGCTTAACCTCACCTCCTTCCAGGATGAATGAGACTCTTAATAGGCCAATGGTCGCAGTGCAGATTAAATCCTAAATTACCCTTCGGAAAGACAAGTGTTAGAACATCCAAGACAGCCCCCACTTTCACCTCTAGCCTTAATTCGGCTAAAACGCCTAAATTACCGGCCCCGTTTCATCCCCCAGTTCTCTATACAGCAGACCTTCACCTGTCTTTCCTAACTGGCCCATCTGAGCTCAGGATACCATCTTGTGCTCGGATCAGGAGGCCTGTCAATCAGCTGTCCGAGCTGCCAGAGGCATATCACAGGAGGAGTTAAAGAGGAGGTGGAACGGAGCCTGTGATGTGATGGGCCCAAAGGAAAGTGATTGACAGGTTAAGCCTCCATTTAATTGTCCACCCCTCCTTACATTTCAACAGCTTGTAACAGCGGAGGTTACAAACACAACTCTATAGACAAAGACATTGCTTTCAGCTGTGTGCGGAATCTTTTCAAGGACCGTTCAGATGTCAGGCAGACATGAAAGCTGACACTATTTGACCTTGTTTACTTTTTTACTATACATACTCTGTTCATTGGTGCTTGCTATTAAAAGGAAGGTCTTTGCCTCATTTGTTCAATATCTGTTCTGGTAACATCTGCTTTTCACTATATAATCCAGTTCTGCTGAATAAAACCAAACTCCGCCTCCAACATTAGCAAGCAAATGCTTCAATCTGACTGTTTTCTTAATCTGATTCAAAAGTGCTTTGGGCATGTGCGCATTGGCATGATGCTTGTGTTTACTTAAGCGTATTTACGTCTAATGAACTGGTCAATGGAGGAGACTGAATATTTACTAAATATTTGCTAAAAAAGCTCTTCTGACATGCATGTTAGTTTTAATTTTAGATATCAAGGCAAAAACAACAATTCACGTTAATGCCAGTAACTTTATCACGGTGAATTTGAACATGGTGACTGCACTGTAAAAATTGTGGTATCTCTTACCAAATTACAGTAACAATATTCCACATAAGATTTTAGAGAAGTTTTTATAGCTTGTTTACTTTAATGCCTGAATAAATCATGTAAAATCGCCTAAATTATTTAGTCCTTGACGCAACGAATTTAATATTTTTTAGTTGTTTTAAGTTTATTTAAAGTGTGCTTTTGAGTGAACGGAAATGACCTGTTTGTATTTGACTTTGAATCATGTTGTACAATTAAAGGACTGTATGCTGCTACTGCACTACTGGTTATTAGAACATGCTGTTATTCACAACCTAACCATAAGCTGTCTTCTGCACAATAACGATTAACAATTCAAAACTTCTCAATGACAAACTGTTCCAAATGTCAAACATAGCTGAACATTAAACCTTAACAGATGTCTCCCTTCTCTCAAAAACACAAAATAACACTTCATTTCAATATTTACTCTCCATGTCCAGTCATATGCAAAGCATGCTGGGAACTAACAATCACCACCAAACAGTGCCTCTAAATTAAACCACATAAATGAACGAATTATCTTAAAATAAATATTCTTTCCTTAATCGTACCATCTTAATCGGTTCCTCAATTCAAGCTTAAAAAGTTTGTGTAAAAAATGAGTAAAGTGTATCTCTTGGTTTATTAGTGAAGTGTTCTTGTTCACACTTTTCTCTGAAATATACACATTTTTAATAATCACCTTAATTTTTTCTTTAAGGAAAATTACAAGACCCTTGAATTAATGAACTGCATGCACTGAAGTTTAGTTTATAATACATGTAATGCACATGTAAATATGTAAATCATATTTCAAGGTTTGGGATTCTTATAAAGACATTTCAGAATCTGAAATCAGATTGGATTCATAAAGTAAACCTAGAAATGGCTTTCATACCGCTATTTCTTAATAACTGAAGAAGAAAAATATTTTTATTATTATTCAGAAAATTAGAAACACCAATTAGATTTTCCTTTATATTTCCTTTTTTGTTTTAAAAAGGAACAATGACCAGATGTGATTTGAAGATATTATGAAAAAAGATAGTTTTTCATCTGTACAGAAATGTGTAATTATTTACCAACAATGCAATGAATCCTCATTTTATCCCTGACAGGCGATTCAGTTTGAAGAAAAGTGCCGCCAATCTCATTTGACCCAGCATTATATTTTGCCTGTGACAATGAGAGTAATAGAATATATTGATTGGCAGGGCAGTTAAGTTGTCATTGCCGCCATTTAATGTGTCACGGGGAGCAGTTAAATTGTCAGAAATCACTGAAGGACTCCCTTCACGCTTGATATTGCTCCATAAAAGTCTTCCATATGTAAATTGGAGGAAATTTTGAGAATGTCACCATCTGTGCGGACTATGGCACTTATTTTCTCCAGTTAAAGACTGAATCATATTTGTTGTCGTTCCTTAAATATAGTTATTGAAAGATGCTTTCTCCATCCAGTGCCAGATATGTTTTTTGTTGAAATCTTACCAGTTGACATGTACATGCTGGCAGATCTTGCCCAGAGAAGCTTTAATTCATTAGTGTGTGGTCTGTTTCTTAGAATGGGCGGCTGTGCTGCACTGTGTGTATGGTCAGCATTGGGGTCCGTGCTAAAGCGTGGGTGGTAAGGAGCCTCCGGCATATTGGCAACCAGTTGGGCCGTTTGTAGCCAAGTGCGCTGAGCCTGTGGCTGTTTGCTGGGCACAAGGAGGTCCGCTGTGGCTCTCTTCGAGAAGAGCAGGGTACAGGCCACGCTCCACAAACTAGAGAGAGTGGTTGCTGGTGTTGCTCCTGTCCACTGGCTGTTTGCTGAACCCTTGATAACCTCAGCTCGCTCTTGTGTGGACTCAGTGAATGATGAAATAATCAATACTCACTGGAAACACAGGGTCCAAGGAGAGAAGCCTGCTCAATCAGCAGTTGGTGGGAAGAGACACGGTCGTGAGTGTTTTAATCAGTGTAAACACATTTCACCTCATCTGTCTTATAATGGATTACTCCAGAGTGTATTTTTTTTTTTTTGCTAGTATCGATATTCAAATGACAAGTACTTGCTCGTAATATAGAACAAAAGGACTGTTTGGTGTATACTTTAAAACTGTCAATTCTGCTTGCTTGCAGTAACAAACCAAAGTGCAAAAATAACAAGATTTTTTTAATACATTAACCTGTGCAGAACTCACTGCCACTGTAATAATCTGAGTGGTTGCCAGGGAGTTGCCATGTGGTTGCTTAGGTTGCCTGAGCATATTGCCAGGTGGTTGCTAAGGTGTTCTTGATGGATGCTTACTGATGCAACAAAAAAAAAAAAAAAAAAAAAAAAAAAAAATTAAAGTCTTTATTCATTATATTTTGTGGGTGTTTGCAACAAAGTGACTGTTGGCCGTCGTACACCAAGTGACTGAGAATCTCACACCACCAGATTTGCAAGTCGCTCCAACCAAAAAAAGAGACACCTTCACTCTCTTCCATTGTAGAAATGTGAAGCCGCCAATGTCCCAATATGGTGCTGAGTCGAGACCTGAGTCTAATGAGCTCCGGACCTGATTCTGCGCAGACGTGGGAGTGGAGTATCAAAGCCCCGCCCACACTCCCGCAGAATGGGCTAGTCCAGAACTTAAACTTACATCAGCATGATAAAAGCGACGTAAAATGACAGGAACCATCTTTGGAGAATATTTATTTGAAGTGTAATTTGATTGTTTAGTTTACCTCACGGGATTTATGACCTATACTGGGACCAACCACCTGGGCGCGATCAAAATGTTTTGGCTTCACTTTTCAGGACGTGTGTGGCACACTTGGTTCTGACACAAGAAACGTGCTACGTTTAACAGGAGACGCGTGACAAATTAAAACAATATGAGTTCTAAAATCGATTCAGGATTGATGTTTGATCTCCTCCAACTGGATGGAATCACAGTCTGAGGCTAAAAAATCGGAGTCCGTGTCCATCACTACATTTTGTGATTTTCTCTGAAATCCGTCAACTTCGTCTACCCAAAAATCAGTAGAAAATCTTCCATTGGTCAAGCCAGAAGTTGACATATTTAAACAAACAGCCACTGTTTTGACTGTCTCAGAAAGTACTTTAATATCATAAAACATGTTCACATCAACTATTCAGTGACCTCGAATTCTTTTACAGTATTTCAGTATTTGTTTTAAAATGATTGATGAATTGAAACAACAGGAATATGTCTCCCCCCTCTTTGCCAGCCTGCAGAGACTGGCTAAAGAGACAGGTCACATTAGGCAGCCTGAACAGATGTAGAGACAGCGCAGTTAGAGAGTGGGAAATCTGGCAGCCAGAACTGGTCTGGGGATTGGGGAATACGACTCTATAATAGCCGGTCCTGGGTCAGAGAGCGCTAGCTGCTTCTGTCCTCCTGTGTGTTAACTAACAGTCACTAGTCCCAGTGCCAATGACCAGAGACGGGGAGAATTAGTGCCGAGATGCACAAAGCTTTCACCTCTTAAGCTCAAACGTGCACTCATCAGCACAAACGCAAGATGCGTAATTGCTCATCTATCTTCCGAGTGTTGGCATGAGCAGCAGTTTAACGTTGCTTTTTAATTTGTGTTAGTTATTGAGGTGCTATTCTTCAGTATCTCAAAAAGAAGTAGTTCACCCAATAATGTAAATTCTGTCATCATTTACTCACCCTCATGTCTTTCAAAACCTGCAAAAAAATGCAAAACATATTTTGACGAATGTATTTGAGTCAGAAACATCATCGGACCCCTTTAAATATATTAAATTAAATTAAATGAAATAATCTTACTTTGAAGAATGTCAGCCAGGTTTGGAACAACATGAGGGTGAATTAATGATGACATCATTTAAACATTTTTAAACAGAGTAGTGATGGGGAAGTGTGTCATTTCTGCACCATTTGCATCACTGCAAGAAAATGCAAAAATGTTTCCCCATGCTCGTGTGAATGCTTACCATGTTGGGCTACTTTATGCTGGAGTTAGTAATTCAACATTTTTACATCGTCTCCATCCCTAGAACTCCAACTTTCTCTTGCAGTCTTTCTCTAGGTAGCAGTATTAACTCGTTGCATGCTTGTATACAGCCCTTGATCTTTGAGGCACATTTGAAGCATTTAGAGCAGCGGTAGTCTGAGACAGCGAGCTGTCCCTGCGCTTCCTGCGGGGGCCTGCGGTTGGGTTAGCACCATTAATGAAGGGTGCCTTTAAGAAGTCTCCAGCGAGCAGCCAGGCATTACAGATTAGGTCAGTGGAACGGCTAGCGGGTTGAGCATGATGGATGAGGGGGAGAATGAGTTTCTGCCGTGCAGTATTGTGAAATCTTTTCATTGTCACCGACGGGCCTATGAGGTTCTGACGAATGAGGGAGCAAGTGTCAGAAACGCCCTTCCCCTGCTCCCCGCAACGCTTTTAATATCTCCCGGAGCTGCCGCCAAAGTATTGATAAAAGTAAAGTTTAAAAATAGC